>NQII01011268.1:0-21754 GCA_002778355.1 Clitarchus hookeri
TAAAAATAACACTTTAAACCAGACAATAAAACAAGGTTTACATAAATATATTTAAAGCTCATGACTCATTACTTTGCAGGACTTAAATATAGTGTTAAAACACTTGCAACATCTGGATGTATTTTTATAATCCCAGTACAAGCCATCGACAAGCACNACTTAAATATAGTGTTAAAACACTTGCAACATCTGGATGTATTTTTATAATCCCAGTACAAGCCATCGACAAGCACATTTAGCTGCCGTTAAAGACTTTTTTTCATTCAACTGTTGCCTGGTGTTGATTAGACATTCAAACGGTGTTCATGATATGGTTTCAACTAAGTAATATATTTGCCAACTAGGTCTTTCAAATAACAAAAACAGCTCGCATGGATTTACTCCTAAAACTGAATGATCGGGTTAATTCTGCGTAGAACCAAATTGTTAATTTTAGACATATTTTTCTTGCTTAGTTTCTGCTGTTCTTGCGGTTCTCTGCAGATGTATAAAGGCGTCTCTTCACTATATCTNACATATTTTTCTTGCTTAGTTTCTGCTGTTCTTGCGGTTCTCTGCAGATGTATAAAGGCGTCTCTTCACTATATCTTCAATATCTTGACGTATCTTCTCCAAGTCTTCCTCAGTTGTACTGTGTGGGACTCAGCTCTCCGACCCTGGACGTAGCGGAGTAGGCATTGTGGGTTTTTTTTGTTTAATTAGTGATTCGTCGGATTGTATGGAGATGATGGTTGGGGTGCACTGGAAGACGATGTGGATGTGTGTGTCGTGGTAGGCGAGAGAGAACGAGGGCGTTTTCTGTTTGGTTGCTTACTTGGCTCGGATGTGTTGTCAGTCTCGGTCTGAGCACCGGAAGACACATGTGTAGGATTGATGTTCTGATTTAGTTCGTGAGAGCGAACGTGATTTATGATTATGGAAATTTGTTGTCCCATGGTGGTGATGTCACAGGACGTAGGTTTGCACTTGGAATCCTCTCCAGAAGTAGTAGGATGAAGTCTAGTATTTGTTGTAGGGATGATACCTGAATCCGTAGATGTTTTGTTGATTGATTCATCATTTGTATCCAAAGGTTTTGTGGTGTGTACGGAAGTAGATTGGGGATGAGTTGCTGTAATATCTGATCAGACGGGACAGACAACCTCTGCAACCAATCAATCACCCGAAGGGAGACATTTTACTGTGCAAGTGTCTTTGAAATTATTTTTCTATTTTCATAGTTTAAAAACAGTCAGGAGTATAAAATGTTNCATTTTACTGTGCAAGTGTCTTTGAAATTATTTTTCTATTTTCATAGTTTAAAAACAGTCAGGAGTATAAAATGTTGCCTCCAAAAGAACAAAGTTATTCATAGTACAGAATGGGAGGCCATAAGTCATGTTATCGAAAAGTGTGGTAAAAAAGCCAATAATAAGTTTTTTGGCGAAATAGGCAATCCACCGCTCAGGATTTTATAATGGTGTAGTGAAACAGCCATAAAATAAATACATAAGGAAAACACAACAAGTAATGAATCAGACCCAAACAAAACGTTATCCACTTTGAGGAAGAAACGAACAAGCATACCACAGACACTGTAGCCTCTGTTGATGACTTTTATCTATGTTTAATTAAAAACAATATTCATGATTTTAACATACGCGAAAAAGATGTGCCAACAATTGCAAATTTATTAGAAGTCACAATAAATAAAATTAATTTTTAATTGGTAACCAAATTGTTGAACTGTGTATCAAAAAGCATGGGTTTCAAGCAGAGGGATTGTCAAGCTAAGCATAAAATACTTGTAGAAATAGCGACTATTGTAGCATGGTGACATGACTAATTTTTAAAAATAAGATAGGTCTACTTTCATGAAACTGTGCGTGATTTAGATTTTTTTTTTAAATCTGTATAATTAGCGACTTAACTTTTTTAAAGTGTTGGCAACATAACAAATATTTTGGTGTATATGTAAACAGTGGTGCGGGTAAAAAACTTGTAGTACATCCAGGGAACAGCAATGTGTTTGTTCCGAATATGGAGCTCGTGTATACTCTACCAGATCTGTTAACGGTGGCTATCACGGTCAAATAAACCATGTTGATTTTAAAAAGTAAGTGGTTCAAAAACCGCTTCTGAATATGCCAGAAAAATTTGATNGGTCAAATAAACCATGTTGATTTTAAAAAGTAAGTGGTTCAAAAACCGCTTCTGAATATGCCAGAAAAATTTGATTTAGTAATGGATAATGCTCCGTCCCACTCCTTGCAAAACCCCAACACAATATTCTTTGAATTGCGATATGATATGATATATAAGCCTCATAAGAAAGTTTGTAATTAATCTATTCACAAAGTTGACTTTATAAAGTTGTTGAAGTGAAAATATTAGGAAAGATATCATTTAACACAGATGCAGAATTAGCAGCCCACTGTCACACATTTTTCTAAATACCGCCGTACATGTGCGATCTGAATGTGATCGAGTTGGCATGGGCGAAAATAAAGATGTTAGTTAGAAAAGAAACGTGACTGTTGAAATAGATCACTTAAAATGCCTACAGAACTCAACAGAATCAGCTATTTCATCAGTCACTGTACAAGACTGTGAAGGGTACTGAGAAGGTGTAGAAAAGCAGAACAACAGTATTGGCTAACAGACTGCATTCTTCCGGACATAATGGACGATATAATCATCAGTATAANGGTGTAGAAAAGCAGAACAACAGTATTGGCTAACAGACTGCATTCTTCCGGACATAATGGACGATATAATCATCAGTATAAATTCCAACAGCAATAATTGTGACAGTGACAGCAACAATGAAGTTCACAAGCTGACAGCAGGTCCTCAGCATGAAAGGAGTCTGGGTGTGAGGAGCCTTGGCATAGCCACTTTGAAATGGTAAGTCAATTTTTTACTGCGGAGAGTAGTCTTTTACAACGCCATTACCTCTCTGTCTTGTTGCCTTGTGCGTTTGGAAAGGAGGCGCGCACAGTGTGACACGTGCCACCCTCTTCCGCATTACTTCCAGGGTCGGAGAGCTGGGACCCTCACAGTAGGTGCATCAAGTCTTGACAGAACGTCCTGTTAGAAATTGTCAGTGTTAGTTTAACCGTTCTTTGGATGCGGATGCATTTCCACCTGGATCAGTAGGGAATGTACTCGTTCTGCCAGGTGGTACCAACGGATTCAATAATTTGTTCCAATGGAAATAGCCCCGATTATTATTACTATTCCTGCCCAACTGAAAATACTGCATATTTACTTAAGGTTGGTTGAAGTGCATTACCAGTAGGACCATTGTGCCACTCTAGCATAGATCTCCGGTTATTTTGGTAGCTTTGCGTGGTTGTAGTTATTGGTTGTACCAGCCAACAATATTGATTATTGGTAGCGAGATTCTTAGCAGAGGGTGGAGCCGGTCTGCTCTGGCTGGTCTTGTTGTAGTTAGGCCGGACGTACCCCATACCATTAGCGTGTACGTATGCACTTGGCTTGGGAGGAGACAGATGTGACAATAACTGTGGCTTGTGTGCTTTCAAACTTCGCCTGCAAAGTGTGTATGCTGGAAGTGATTTCTGTTTTCATTTCAGAAAAGTGTGTTTTTTTGTGAATCTAAATTATTAATTTACTGCCTTAAGTTTGTTCTCCAAAAATTGTGTTTTCCAATCCAGCTTGTGATCCACTGCCTCAAATTTGTTTTCAATATTTGCATTTTTCGAATCTAGCTTGTGTTCGAAATATTCTAATCTCTGATCTAGTGAATCTAATCTTCGAAATATACCTATTAATCCTTTTTCATTAGGTGTGTGTTGCAACTCAAATAGCTGATTAAAAGTATCAAGTATTTTTCTAAGTACCGCAATGTCAGTTTTGGTCATTAGTGTACTAGTACAAGGTACTGACGCAAAATTTAAATTTTCCATTCCGATACTATCTTTTCAGAAAATATATTTTGAACACAAGCCTCAGTGCTTGCGGTGTATTCATCATGGGTCAATTTCATTTCATCAATGTATGTGAGGATTCCATGCATAGTCATTGTGGTTGAAACATTGTCAACCATTTTGTCGTAATCAGTGTCACATAAGCTGTGAAGAGGGCTGCATAAAAAATACAGTTCTTACTCAGGAAACTTACTCATTACAAATATATTTGGTTGGCATTAGTTATTTTAGTGTGATATGATTATTTGATTTTAAGGTATTAGAACCTCGGCCGAAATTAGTGTAATTATGTGAGAAAATCTTAATATACCGCCACATTACTTTCTCTTTGCATGACTCAAGTGGCTTGGTTTTTCAACACCGGCAAACCGAAAACACACCAAAAGAGAAAATTTTTACAGGAAACACCACTTCATGAAATTAAATAATAATTATTGGAATTTTGTTGCAAACCAAGGTAAGTGAAACAGTTTTAAATCAGTATTTATGATTTACCTTGACGTAGGTACCTGCAGCAGACAAGATGATAAATACCACTTAAAAGAACACATACACAAGAAACAAATGATAGAAAATATTTATACAATTTGTACCACTTTAGAAAAATTGATAAGTGCATCAACCCTACACAAATATTCAAACATTACTGGGAATAAAATGTGTTTGATAAGAATTTTAATTAAATATGAAGTAGGTGTTGATGGTGTGCGGGGGAGGGGGGNATGTGTTTGATAAGAATTTTAATTAAATATGAAGTAGGTGTTGGTGGTGTGCGGGGGAGGGGGTTAACTGAATATATCTGTACATGTGATTTAAGCCACAGCATGATATCTTAATTTTATTGCAATAGTTTCACTATAACAGAAACATTGTTTTTAAAGTGTATTGTTTCTCTTGCAACTGTGGAAATTAAACATGTTAATGTGTGTAATTTCTTTGCCACAGCACATCCAGTTACAACTTAATTTGCAAAAAAAGTATTTAAATAGATATATTTAACATAAAACTATAAAAAAACTGTAAATCAATAACATTGAATCTTATGTGATTCACAAAACATAACAAANTATATTTAACATAAAACTATAAAAAAACTGTAAATCAATAACATTGAATCTTATGTGATTCACAAAACATAACAAAATGGTTTCATACCAATGACAAGGTATATGTAAAAATAATTGGTGTTGATTGGAATGTGCGGTCTTTGTCATATTTTCAGCATTCTGATGAAAGTTTACATATTGCCACTGTAAATGTACGCCTATGGAGTGTAGTAACATCCCATATCAGTAAATACAGTGCTACAATCGAAATATCCATTGGTACGGCCAATAAAACAGAAAAATACAAGTGCCATAGGTAATATTCTAGTTTAGGGGCTTTTCCGTAAATAATAATAAAAAAAACTCCAGAAAGTGGTATATTTCGACTCTACTAATGATGCAGAACACGAATATACTAGGGGCATCGCTTTAAAATAAGTGCAACATATTTTTAAAAATTGAACAAGTTTGTGAAGTGACTGTTTCTGACACTTTGTTTACGTTTTGAACTAAACATTTTATGCCAACAAAAGTTGCATTAACGGGTTCTGCATAGCTTACCTTGTTGATATTCAAGACGGCGTAATGTTAAAATAAGTAAAACATATTTTAAAAAATCGCGAAAGTTGATGTTTACGCCTATTAACATCTGCCGCCATTCAAAATGGCTGCGCATTATATATTCACGCAATCTACCGGGCGCATAAATCATCACGCGGCNTTTTAAAAAATCGCGAAAGTTGATGTTTACGCCTATTAACATCTGCCGCCATTCAAAATGGCTGCGCATTATATATTCACGCAATCTACCGGGCGCATAAATCATCACGCGGCATACGTTAGTAGTATGCCTGCAAGCAGCGGTCGTGGTCAGTTCGATGGTGCTTCGTTCGTGATTTAAAAAGGGAAAAAAGCAAGCAAGTCTATGTTTCTGCGGTATAAAATAGGCTATTAACGAATGCTTCTGTATATATATTCGGCTGTAAATGAGTGTTTCAGTGCGTTATATTCGCGTATGCGGTGCTTCTTGAAAACTGTGATTTCATGGAGTGATCTGACGTTGAATGGGCCGTTGACAGAGTATGTACAACCCGCCTACATTGGTGAGTGCATTTATATTATTTGTGTGTGTTTTTCAGTTCCTTTAACTCCCTGCAATCCTACATTCATATTTTAGTGTAAAACCCAAACATCCTAGGTTAGTATAAAACCCAAACATCCTAGGTTAGTGTAAATCCCTACTATCCTAGGTTAGTTTAAAACCCTAAAAACCTAGGTTAGTGTAAAACCCAACAATCCTAGGTTAGTTTAAAAATGTAAAATATTGATTCGCCCATCGTGGGGTTAGGTTTTGTTAGGTTAGGTGGGCACATATTACGAAATTCGTCATACGTTAATGCCCCTAGTATATTCGTGTTCTACATGATTAGTAGAGTCGAAATATACCACTTTCTGGAGTTTTTTTATTATTTACAGAAAAGCCCCTAAACTAGAATTTTACCGTGCCATAATAAAATTGCCTTGCTAACATCGTCATAGATGGAATTCTTGCCCAAAAGAGATTTACTTTAAGTTACATAATCAGGAAATCTCATTCTACATACAATCTTGATTATTTTGTCGTTAAAATTACTCTTCGTAATGTATTTCTAAGACTCTTACATGTGTACTTAAATTAAGACCTTCACAGACAGCTCGATACAAAACGCGTCAGAGTTGAGATGCGAAACTGCAATATCACAGTGTCGCACATGCATACTTGTGAGACAGTAGCAATATGGAGTGTGGTGACTAAAGCTGGATTTACAATAAAAATGTAGGAATTAAGAATTATTCTGGAGTCACAATACCCAGATGAACGTGACAGAAATGCCCCAACAAAACAAAATCTGAGTAGCAGCAATGAAAAGTACGGTCATCGTGTCACAGTCCCAACAGGCCGACTTTACGTCATGTCAGGCTCGTTGGGGTGTGCAAAGAATGTAAACAGACCATTACAAAACCACATTTTGAGCGTATTTCAATACAGTAGTAAATAAAACTTGGCATCAAAATAACATTCCAGTTTGTTTTTAGACCTAAATACTTTTTTTCTCTCATATGAAATGCAATATTGTCAAAAGAAAAATAACAATTTACTTTGTTATGCATTTTTAAAAAGTAAATATTGGATATTATATGGATAACTTGCGTTTTAAGATTTCCAACGGCCAACTACCTCGCTTGTCGAGCAGATTTCGTCGGAGTATTGTGAAAACTGAATAAAATATAAAACTAAATTCCATTGAACTCTGTTGTGATGTTCCACTGGCTATTGTGAAATCAGCTTTATGTAGAAGAGTGGGAAGATTTGGGCGGCTCTTAACGAAGTCTTGAGGGCAGATTAGGGTAATGCAAAGGCGGGGGAAAATGGAGATCCCGGGAAAACCTGCCGACCAACGGAATCGACCGGAACGATTTCCACGTTCGAAAATCCAGGAGCAATTCCACTTTTATGCAGTAATATGTGTTCTTGCAAACGGAATTAAATGTACTAGATTTACAATTTATAACTCACATAATTCTTAAGTTCAGCCAATGAATACTTGTGACAAGTCTGCCCTCTTCACTCGTTCTTAACCCAACCTCATATAACAAAANCAGCCAATGAATACTTGTGACAAGTCTGCCCTCTTCACTCGTACCATATTTAATGTGATTATTATTCAAAGCCGGTATTTTCTAGCATAAAATATTATTTCTGTTAACATATATAATCACAAACATCGGCATACTCATACCTTTTAATTATTTTTGGATGTTTCTATAAAAGTAAATAAAAATTTTCCGGCAACAACAACGAACTGCTATGTTTTAAATGATCGCTCCAAAGATTACCGGAAGATATTGGCCACTGCTGTGAAAACTTTCCAAAATGTTCCCCCGAGAGCGGAGAAACAGAGCAAAACCACTTAAAAAAAAAAAAAATGGTTTTGGAAAACTAATGATGGAAAAAAGAGTTATTATGCATTTAAGAGGCTTTTCTGAACGAAACTTTCTAGACCAACAAAAGTAGCATTAAAAGGTTCTGCACAGCTTATTTTGTTCATATTTAAGAGGGGGTAATGTTAAAATAAGTAGAACATATATATAAAATTTAACAAAATTGCGAAATGTACGAGCAGTTTGGCCGGTGTGTTTACGTCGGTCACCATTGTTAATGGCTGCGCATGGCTGTTTCCCATGCTACCTACTGGCCATGGATATTCAGGAGAGCGTAATGTTAAAATTAATAGAAATTATTAAATTATAATACGAGCGATCCGTTACTTTTTTTATGTCGGACGCCTTAATATTTGGTGATTTTCGGCATATTTCCGTCACCTTATGGATGTAGGTCGTTCTGCGTTGTAACGGTCTTTATATATTATAAGTCATCGTCATCGAATTTCAGTTGCTGTTCAGATGCGAAACTGTGCGGTTGTGTTGTTGCGGGTGCGACTTGTAACATCCGAATCTGACCGATTTAAAAACTGAGAGTGCAATAACGAGTGCTTCTTTGCATATTTTCGCCTATTAACATATGCTTCTGTGCAAAATATTCGCCTATGTGGCGGGTGTTACTTGTTTCTTCGAGTGAGGTAAGGCGTACAAAGGTTGAATTGGCCGAAGACAGAGGAATTGTACCCACCACTACCTTGGTGAGTTAATTAATATTCTCCCGTGTGTTTTACAAATCCTTTAATCCCTAACCTCCTAGAATTGACTAAATTCGTATATTAGTTTAAAACCCTAAAATCCGAGGTTAATNTCCGAGGTTAGTTTAAAACCGTACTATCCTAGTTTAGTTTAAAACCCAACAACGACCTAGGTTAGTTTAAAATTGTAAAAAAGTGATTCACTCAATGTGGGGTTAGGTTACCTTAGGTTAGGCGGGCACATATTACGAAATTAGTCTGACGTTAATGCCCCTAGTATATTCGTGTCCTGCATAATTAGTAGAGTGGAAATATACCACTTTTCGGGGTTTTNATATAAAACTAAATTCCATTGAACTCTGTTGTGATGTTCCACTGGCTATTGTGAAATCCGCTTTATGTAGTAGAGGGGGTAGATGTGGGGGGCTCTTAACGAAATCTTGAGGGCAGATTAGGGTGAAGCAAGGTGANGAAATCCGCTTTATGTAGTAGAGGGGGTAGATGTGGGGGGCTCTTAACGAAATCTTGAGGGCAGATTAGGGTGAAGCAAGGTGAGTATGGGGAAGCGTCGTAATGCAAAGGCGGGGGAAAATGGAGATCCCGGGAAAACCTGCCGACCAACGGAATCGCCCGGAACGATTTCCACGTGCGAAAATCCAGGAGCAATTCCACTTTTATGCAGTAATAAGTGTTCTTGCAAACGGAATTAAATCTACTAGATTTACAATTTATAATTCACATAATTCTTAAGTTCAGCCAATGAATACTTGTGACAAGTCTGCCCTCTTCACTCGTACCATATTTAATGTGATTATTATTCAAAGCCGGTATTTTCTAGCATAAAATATTATTTCTGTTAACATATATAATCACAAACATCGGCATACTCATACCTTTTAATTATTTTTGGATGTTTATATAAAAGTAAATAAAAATTTTCCGGCAACAACACCGAACTGCTATGTTTTTAATGATCGCTCCAAAGATTGCCGGAAGATATTGGCCACTGTTGTGGAAACTTTCCAAAATGTTCCCCCGAGAGTGGAGGAACAGAGCAAAACCGCTTTAAAAAAAATGGTTTTGGCAAACTAATGATGGAAAAAAGAGTTATTATGCATTTAAGAGGCTTTTCTGAACGAAACTTTCTAGACCAACAAAAGTAGCATTAAAAGGTTCTGCACAGCTTATTTTGTTCATATTTAAGAGGGGGTAATGTTAAAATAAGTAGAACATATATATAAAATTTAACAAAATTGCGAAATGTACGAGCAGTTTGGCCGGTGTGTTTACGTCGGTCACCATTGTTAATGGCTGCGCATGGCTGTTTCCCATGCTACNTTTGGCCGGTGTGTTTACGTCGGTCACCATTGTTAATGGCTGCGCATGGCTGTTTCCCATGCTACCTACTGGCCACGGATATTCAGGAGAGCATAATGTTAACATTAATAGAAAGTATTAAATAATAATACGAGCGATCCACTACTTTTTTTATGTCGGGCGCCTTAATATTTGGTGATTTTCGGCATATTTCCGTCACCTTATTGGATGTAGGTCGTTCGTCGTGGAAACGGTCTTTATATATTATATGTCATCGTCATCGAATTTCAGTTGCCGTTCAGATGCGAAACTGTGCGGTTGTGTTGTTGCGGGCGTGACTTGTAACATCCGAATTTGACCGATTTAAAAACTGAGAGTGCAATAATGAGTGCTTCTTTGCGTATTTTCGCCTATGAACATATGCTTCTGTGCATTATACTCGCCTATGTGGCGGGTGTTACTTGCTTCTTCGAGTGAGGTAAGGCGTACAACGGTTGAATTGGCCGAGGACAGAGGAATTGTANGTGGCGGGTGTTACTTGCTTCTTCGAGTGAGGTAAGGCGTACAACGGTTGAATTGGCCGAGGACAGAGGAATTGTCCCCACCACTACCTTGGTGAGTTAATTAATATTATTCCGTGTGTTTTACAAATCCTTTAATCCCTAACCTCCTAGATTTGACTAACTTCGTATATTAGTTTAAAACCCTAAAATCCGAGGTTAGTTTAAAACCGTACTATCCTAGTTTAGTTTAAAATTGTAAAAAAGTGATTCACTCAATGTGGTGTTAGGTTCCCTTATGTTAGGTGGGCACATATTACGAAATTATTCTGACGTTAATGCCCCTAGTATATTCGTGTCCTGCATAATTAGTAGAGTGGAAATATACCACTTTTCGGGGTTTTTTTTGCAGGAAAGCCACTATAATGAATAATTACAGAAAAAAGATGAGATAAACCTATCACGCTGGCTGCAAACAACCAATCTTAATGTCACACAGTTGAACAGATTTTCTGCCAATACATCTAGCGAAAAAGTCATGGAATGGATTTTAGGTTAGAAAATTGCTTTGAAACACATTCTTTAATAAGTAAGCATACTTCTTCGCACCGATTTGTGATGCAGTTTGATTAAATTTAAATTGGTAAAAGTATTATATACATTTAATAGTGCTTGTAATTAAAAAATTAAGATATAGACAAACATTTCATTACTGGAGACAATGTACCATTGACAGTTGCCGTTGTTTTGAGGTCAGTGTTGAGAACATGTACAGAAGGTGAATAAGACGTCAACTACATATTTATGTCCGCCACACAGAACGATTTTCAGTACGATATAGCATGCATGGAGTCTTGCTTGCTACTGATCAAGCACTTCCCATGGAAATCGTGATGCCTACATGACGTTTTGCTTCATATTCTACTAATTTTCGGTGATTAGAATGGAACTATTTTATCTTTGTGTTTCTTTGCTAGTTTCTGGTCTCAGCCAATGCGAGAAAGGAAATATGCCACGNCTTCATAGTCTACTAATTTTCGGTGATTAGAATGGAACTATTTTATCTTTGTGTTTCTTTGCTAGTTTCTGGTCTCAGCCAATGCGAGAAAGGAAATATGCCACGTGGCTTTATTTGCATTGCAACATGATTGTTTAGGCAATGTTAACAAATGCATATAAGAAATATATTAGTAAACTGATTTGAGGTTATCTGTGAACTCAACCGTATTCTTTGAAAAGCAGTGCCAGTTTTGGTTCCTTCATGCTAACGATTGTCTTGTCCACAGTCGTTTATTATGAATACAATTTTTATTTTCATGATCCTAAACTGAAATAAGTGCAATTACAGCAATGTTTCTTCACCATACAGTGTTCATTCTATATTATTTTTGCCAGCAGTTAAAAATGTTATGGCGTCCACGTTACTAGTTAACAGAATAGCTTGCAAGGAAACACGTCCTGTGTGGGCAAAACTAGTGACGACCCCTGCGAGTAATCCAGTTATATAGCTTTTTGCCTAGCTTTTAATTACTATCTTAGTGAAACTCGCAAAGAAAAATCGTCCCATATGCAACAGGCATTAGTCTATGTGACAAACCAAGCTGTGGTTTCAAATATATACTGATGAATCAACAAACATAAATTCCGTAAGATATTTATCACTTTCCTAAAATAATTCTCTACTTTAAAAAAATATTTATAATCATATACATCTTTACTTACCATAAGTCAATCATAAACAATACGTCGAAAATGCAGAAATTATACAAGTTAGCTTTAAAATAAGAATACAAATTACATCCTTCGTCATTTGTAATCTTCCTGTGTGTGTGTCTAATCAGATTGTCGACATTTCCTTTCAGTTTGTTTATTTTTCCCAACCTTCCTGCCATTTTCAGTTTATCCTTCGTTACACCCCGAAAAAGTGATATTAAATGTTTGTTTGCGTGGNTCCCAACCTTCCTGCCATTTTCAGTTTATCCTTCGTTACACCCCGAAAAAGTGATATTAAATGTTTGTTTGCGTGGTGTGTTCTCCCTACTATTTCTGCTCTTTTCACTCCCTTTTCCGCTCTTTGCCGTTCGTATTACCGGAAGAATATTTCAGGTTTGTTGTACGTGTGGCAGTAGCAATGCTCTCGCCGAGGTGNTTACCGGAAGAATATTTCAGGTTTGTTGTACGTGTGGCAGTAGCAATGCTCTCGCCGAGGTGGACAGAAAGAGCCGAACACTACCTGAGCTGTCAGGAATAGTAGTGCAGGCGCCGTCTGACGACTATGTTAAAAACATCAGAATAATACGCAATATTCCTATTTCGGTTAGAATGGGCACCAGCTCACTTGGTAAGCACGAAGTCACAGTTCTCAAGATCATGAGCAGAACGACCACGTGGCTGTACATGCATACAGGAAAACGTAATATATAGCCAGGGTATTCAGACTCCCCAGTACACCTTAATATTATTTTTCACCTTAAAATGAAGGATGCTTTCTTTAGGCATCGATGACCTTGAACTCACAATTTTCGAATAACTCAAGTAAATTGTATTGTCGAATAGTGTACATAAATACATGTATGCGAAGTAAATTAAAGTGGACCTCACAAGTCCTGCAAACCGCTGATACTGTACAAAAAGGCCAAGAATGGGGTTATAACTTACAAGAGTAATTAAACCTCCGGGGTCGGTAAATTGAACTAAGGGAGGGATGCTGTGAACGTGGGGAAGACTGTTGGTAAACTAAATAAATGTTCCAGTAAATTACGTTAACCTACTGCAGTTAGATGTTAAGAACAAAGTATGAAAGTCCTCTACGAAGCGATGCACGTGCAGAACCTATGACCCGTGGAATAAGACTGCCGGAGGTGGTACAGGCGAGCAGAATCCTTGCCGAGAGCTCACTCCACTCCGCTAGGTAATTTAATTAACTCACCTGATTAACATATAACTTGGTACAATAACACATAAAATACAAAAACGTCCTGAGTGAGTTTTCTTAATCATGTAGGGAGTTAAGAGTTCATAATTAAAAAACTATTTATATTCAAAACATGATTATGTGGTGACTTGCAGAGCACATGGGAAATTCAGCTATGTTAAGTTTTGGGGCACACTAANTATTCAAAACATGATTATGTGGTGACTTGCAGAGCACATGGGAAATTCAGCTATGTTAAGTTTTGGGGCACACTAAGACCAGAATGGTGAGGTAGAAAGAAATACTAATTATTTCTCATGCCACTAGTAATCTTGATTAGACACAGAATTGCTCTGGGAAAATTATATAGAACACTTTAAATACCCTAGTCTTGCTATTCCATGCCTCATTAAATATGAATGTGGCGTGCATTAATTCTGCGATTACTTCACTATCTCCAAAAGGAGAATTAAACGGACATTTGCTCGTGTGCGATAAATTCTAATACTATTTACTACACATTATAACACGTAATAACAATTCTAATTACACATATCTTTCTAGGGACACCACAGGCATTCGGTTGGATCATTCGGTATCAGGTCATGAACGTTTCCGAAGTGAGGGATCAGGTCACTCATCGGGATGCACGACATGCGTGTTCCGCATGTCGCACCGGTGCAGCCACTGTGGATCGATAAAGTAATGACAGTAGCCTTAACCAGACCAAGCAGGAGTGGTCCAGATGAAAAGCCCTCCCCTCCGGGAAGCAACTGTTAGACTTACCGTCCTGTCATTCTGTGGCCGCTTGAACCTCTACTAGCGGTGTCTTTCTCGTGTTACTGTGTCTGAGGGCCCTGAGATCGTGGTCGGTTGTGGGTATGCATAATCCCAGGGTCGTTGCAGACCGTGTCCGTATAGTAATTCAGCAGGTTACTGACCTGTGGCTTAGTTCTGTCGGTTTCTCAGTAAGAACAGTATCTCGGGGATGCGGGTTACCCAGGTATTGTGGTCATCCCCCATTCGAACCCGGAACTGGGACTTGAAATCTTGGTTTCTTCGTTCAGTGGGATTCGCGTGGGTGTGGTAAACCACTGTTGGGTGATGTACTGCCAACCATTTGGGGCAGAGTTTCCGCCATTGCTTTCCCCTGAACTGTTATCAGTTGTCGGAGATGATTACGTTTGGGTAACCCCAGTGGGCTAAGAAATCATTCTACAAATCTGCGGCTACGTTTTTGAGGCGTGAACTCGGGAGGGGATAAGCCTTGCACTACCTGGTGCACAAATCCGTTACCACCAACAAAAATCTCTTTCAGTTTAGAGCATGGGGATATGGTCCCATCACGTCCAAGGTGATCATCTCGAAGGTTTTCTCTGGTATGAGGGGTGGCTGTTGAGTAAGGCCATCGGCGCAACACATATTCAGGTGGTTACATGTTTCGCAGACACATACAAATTCCCGCACTGGTCGGGTGATCCCTGGGGAGAAATAGTCGGCCAGTATGTTTGACTTGTTTTGAGAGGCTCCTGGGTGTCCTGCCAGGTGGCTGGCATGCGATTGTTCAGGACGAACATTCGCCTCTTCTCAGCAACGTTCTTTCGCCAGTTCCCCTCTTCCCCCGTGTAACAGGTCTCCAGGCGGTTATCGACCGCGCGCCAGTAAGCCAGCTGTTTTCATGCCCACTGCGCCCCGCAATCCGCGACATCAGAGGGCAGCGGTTGTCCTGCTAGTACGCTTTTGTATACGGCATCACTTGTTAGTTCTAGAGTGACATTACTCATTCCTATGGTGACGTGCTGTGGACAGGCATAAAGCAGACTGTCTGGCGGGAATGTGACTTCGTACTCGTCTTCATCTTGTGCTATTTCGGTTGTACAGGGCGCACGGGAAAGTGTGTTGGCGAGTTGAGTTTCTTCGCCCGGTAAGTGTTATACCACGAAATTATTGGGCTGTAATATACATTGACCCCTGCGTTAGATTGCTGCGGAAAGGGCGCATGTTATGCAGCCATATTAAACACCGATTGACGGTTCTTTACGTGAATCGTTGGTACTTTAGGGGTTGGCAGTAGTGTGTTAGTGCCCATACAATAGCCAAGCATTCGCTCTCATTCAAATCGTACTTACTTTCGTATGGGGTAAACTTCGCGGTACCGTAGTCTAATACTCTGCGTTCCCCATCATAATCCTATTGAAATCCCCTCTTGTCATGCATCTGTTTGCAGATATAAATACCTCTGGGGTTCTAAACCATAGAGTTTGTCGCACTGTTGGAATATGTGTTAGTTTTTTCGAACACATTTTGGGCATCGTCGTTCCCTTGGAAACGCTGTTGTGTTGACAACAGGGTGGTTAGTGGGGCTGTTATCGTTGCGAAGTTTTGTATGTAGTCCCTTAACTAGTTTATAAGCCCGAAAAATTTTCACGGGAATTTGCGAATGTTGGGTGCAGGATAGTCTTGAATTAGGCTCAATGGTTGGTGGTTGGGCTGGATTTTCTCGGCATCGACCATGTGGTTCAAGTATTGAAGATTTGTTTTTCCCATATTACATTTTCCATTGGCACACGTTAACCCATTGATAGACAATATCTCACAGATGAGGGATTGATAATGTATGTATTCTTCCCAAATTTTTGACCAGATCACAACGTCGTATTGGTATGCGATCGTAACTCCCCTACCATCCCATCCAGAATGTGGGACATCATATTCTGGAATATGGAGGAGGCGCATTTCAGCCTAAAGGGCAAGGCGCAAAATTTAAAACAGTGGTCGTCGGGCGCTTTGAATGTGGTCTTGTGACGGTTTTCGGGTCGTACTGGTACTTGCCAATAGCCACTTCTCATGTCAAGGAAGGATAAAATCTTGGCACCCCCTAACATGTTGAGTGCAGAATTCACACTGATTATGGGCGGGGGCGCACTTTCGGTCATTTGGTTGAGTGGGCGGAAGTCCATGCAAAACCTATACCTCCCGCCTCTCTTGGGGGCCAGAGTTATAGCTGATTTGTAATAGCTTTCCCAGGGTCGTATTACATCATCTGTAATAATTCCCTCGATTTGTTGATTAATGATTCTCAGGTGATAAGGGACACAATCACGAGGGGCGGATAAGAGGAGTTCAACTTTAGTGAGTGGTATTGCGTGTTCTGCCATGCTCGTTCTTTTAAGAGGTCTCCCACTCCAAATACATCCCATTGTTCGGTCATGACTCGCTGTATCGTGTTCCTTTGTTCCGCGAGTACGGCATGTTCGAACATGTCAAGTTAGACAGATTGTTCGGTTTTTTCTCTGCAATACTATAGGTTGTACACGGTTCTCCGTTGTGTTAAAGCGAAGTGAATACCGTCCATTGCGATTTCTATAATGGCGTTGTGATGTCTAAGCTACAGCTAACCTAGAATCAGGTCCTCTCGTATATCGCCTGAGACGAGGGCGATGATGTCCATACAAAAGTCACGAATATGTATTACCAATTGGACTTTACCCAAACATTCGCTGGTCCCGTTCAAAGTGGCCAATTGTACGATTTATTTGTCCCTGGTGATCAGCTGCTGACCTATTAACTCCGCCTGCACGAAGATATGCGATGTGGCCATATCGATTAAGGCTACAATATTCCTTTCATCCAAGCATATGGGTATTCTGTCCAGATGATCACTAGCGAAGCTATCCTGGCCTAGGTAATGTTGGATTTGTTTGTTAATGGTTGTTAATGGTGGAGAGGGTGGCGCCAATTTGCTATACTCCACTTTGTCGTGTTCCTGTGGTTCACTCGCCCAGTTCAGCCACATTTTGTGCCAGTGGTATTGTTCGTCCTTACATATGCAGCATTGAGGCAGTTTTGGTGTGTCCTTCCCACTATTGACGTTCTGTATTTTGGNACATATGCAGCATTGAGGCAGTTTTGGTGTGTCCTTCCCACTATTGACGTTCTGTATTTTGGGATTGTCCCTTATTCCACTCTTCCATTCGGAAGAGCAGGTGATCACAGTATTGCCCCGCTCCTCTGTCCAACCCCTTCAACTGCTCGCGTTAAAATTTGCCGCCCTGCATTTCTCCGAGTCTCGTGCTACACTCACAGCTGTTCTTAAGAAGTGTTGTGTGTAGTTGAAAACCATGGGCCGTAAGGCGTGTCGGCATTCGTATCTCACCGTTTCCGCGATCGTTTCGAGCATATCTTTCTTCGGGAGGTGTGGATAATGTCTGTCGGCTGGACTGAAATTTCGGCTTACGAATATGTCCATGTAATCGGTGGCACCTTCTTCCTCGGTAAACAAGGTGACCTTTTGTTTTAATGTGTCCACGTATCTGGGCGTTAATTTGCGTACGAATTGTCCCCAGGACATGTCGTGATTTGTGGCAGAACCCCACCATTCTTTCGTTTCCACGAGTAGTTGGTTCACGATGACACTAGCCAACTCTTACTCGTTAACCTCGTACCATTTTAATCAGGTAGTCCGCTCTTTGAGGAACGTCCGTGCATCCTCAGCTGCCTGGCCGAAAAAGTTTCAGTGTGTCTGAAATTTGGTGGGTGTCACACAATTCTACCCAGTTAGGCTTGTCTTGTACTAGGGGGCTATTGTCCTCGGTGTTGCGAACTGTGTCCCACCGGCTCCTATAATTCCCTGCCATGAGGGCATGGGTTTCTCGAGTTCCATTCGGTTAGTTTGTGCGTTATGTAGTCTCAGCAAAGGTTGTGTGAACACATCAATTTTTATTTTTATTTATGTGGATTCTAGCATGGTCTCGTATTGTGCTGCATACTTTTATTGACTCTGTTTACACTTAAACGTTCCCTCGCGGACTACCCGTCTTTCCCTGCGGACACACATGTGAGGTGAAAACCCATGTTACACTCATTGTCATATCTTGTAGAATATAAACAAACGAAATCACTTATTAATATGAATAAAGAATATACACAAAAATGTAAACATTGTCAAGAAACTAAATATATTAATTTATTTACACCTCATCTTTATACAAGAAATAAAGATTATTATACAGACTGGTCTGCCTAACGTGGACACATGCAAAATTTCTGGAATGGTTGCAGATCATGAAATGCTGAGTTCGCTAAATAAAATAGTATACGGGGGCAAGTAATTTGCTGTAAAGTGACTATTTGCAACACATTTATAGACAGAACTAATGAAACCATATATGATTTTCCCCCTTGAAACACACATTTATTACAACGGCCTCTGAAATTGCGCTCAGAGAGGAATTCAGTAACATAGCATACGCAATGGAAAGTATCAGAGAAACTCCAAATAATGTGCAAAAATGATTAAGTTAGATTGGCCAGTAGCATCGGGCAGTGGATCTGTATTTTTATTACTAACATACTATCAAGTAAGTGTTATGCGTGCCTGCAGTGTCCCTGAGGATACTTATAGCTAAACTACTATACTAAGAAAAGAAAGGGAANATAGCTAAACTACTATACTAAGAAAAGAAAGGGAAAAACTGGCAAAGACACCATAACAGCCCCTTCGACTGGAAAGGTGGACCTATACTCAGATCTCTACATAATTATGGCGAGTGTGGCTGAAATGCCAAGTAAGCCGTCCAAATGTATGGTGAAAGGTATCCTAATCGGACGCTCATCTCACAGCAAACGATACAAAGAATTTACACACATCTCTTGTCACCAGGTGATTGGAATTCCACAACACGAGTGTCACGAAAGACTGCTACAGGCGAGANATTTACACACATCTCTTGTCACCAGGTGATTGGAATTCCACAACACGAGTGTCACGAAAGACTGCTACAGGCGAGATGCATCAACACGTGTTTGTTCGTGTCGATGCAAAACCCACATGAGAATGTGGGAACTTTCCAGGTCAGTAGAAATAAATAACACAAGTGTGTTACAGATACTGCGCCAATGGAAATTCCATCCATGTCATGTGGCTTTTCCTCAGACATTACATGAAGGTGATTACCAGCAGTGCGGTCAGTTTTGTAGGATTGTTATGATGTCTGTAACGGATGACAGCAATTTTCTGAAGAACATACTACTTACTGATGAAGCCACCTTCACAAACCATGGGCACATAAATTTACGAAATATGCACTACTGGGCGAAGAAGAATCAACGTTAAGTCTGGCACGTGAAGTACCACCAACAGTGAAAAGTGAATGTGTGGAATCATTGGAGACTATGTCATAGGGCCATACTTCATTCAAGGGACAATGGCCAGTTGTATGTGCGCCCATTTCCTCAGAGAGACCTTACTGGCACTTCTGGAATACTTACCACTCGACATAAGTTGTAATATGTGGTTTCGGCATGATGGTTGAACTGTTTATTTTCTTTGGTTGCGAGGACAGTGTTGAAGAAACGTTTCCAAACCGGTGGTTATGGCGTGGTGGTGTTGTAAGATGGCCAACTCGGTCCCGAGACCTCACACCTCTCGATTTTTTCCTGTGGGGACCACTGAAATATAGGATGTACAAAATGGTTCCTACGATGCCAGCATACATGCAAAAATGCATTGTAGCTCTAGCAGAGGCATTACACCAGAAACACTTGTTTTGAACCACGTGTCCTCGAGCTCCTTGTGCCCACTCTGACCGCCGCAGTCACATTAACTGCACCAGCTACACCGGGCTGTGCCTACCACATCAGGTCAAGAGAGAGTGTTGCAGGTAGACAAGAATGGAACTTGCACCTTCTTGCAAACCAAGGAATAAGTAACTCAAGAGACCCTCCTACTGATTTATTACAAGAGGTAACTCTTTTAATGAATAATAAGTCGATCCGAAACAGTGTTTTCCCCAAAGCCACATCCATTAGGCGCACGGTCGTTACATCGTAGCAGCTCGCACCGTGCAATACGACGTAATACACCACCAAGTGGCATCTAACTGGCATGTAAGCCAAAACTGAAGTGCTAAGTGCCTCAAAGCATAACCAGTAGTGCACAGAATTTTTCCAAACACATCAAACCACGTCACCTCATTTACAGCTACAGCCAGAGGTGTGTTTTATTTTATTAAGAGCAATCTAACATTGGAACCCACACCTTTTTGCCCTTGAGGACTCGTTCATCCCATCAAGAGACAGCGACCTTGCAACAATGTAGCCAGCAAAATTCAACCGCATCACAGAAAGTGAAATACAGATACGTTCACAAGAAAGTGTATAAAGTGTATTTAATTTGTATTTATAAAAAACCATAATGTTTTCAAAAAGGGAGATTTTCTACAAAAGGCCTCCATCCTTGCAACATGAGATTTAGTGCTGTGAAACTCCCCGTCAACTTCACAACATCAACCTTGACATACATTTGTTAATCAATGGGGATGTCACCAATCTGTTTAATTTAATTTATTAAAATTTTCAACATTGCAATAATATTACATAGGCTTTATGTTTTGTTTTATCATTCGACGTTTGACATTCGTTCTTATCACTTGTGCGGGAAGCCGACGTCACACTGCCAGTTCGACTCCGCACTCGGGCCAGAACAGCGGTGTTGGTCGCCCGCTCTGCGAGCCCCCTCAGTTCCATCATTTAGGCTGTTATCCCTTCACTGCAATAGTTACTTAATTAACAGAGACATTTGTTTTCTTTCTTTGCTGTACTGAGGGGAGAACTACCTGCACTCTTGCCATAAGGCTTTATAAAGTTAAATNACATTTGTTTTCTTTCTTTGCTGTACTGAGGGGAGAACTACCTGCACTCTTGCCATAAGGCTTTATAAAGTTAAATGTGAATCGATTTATTGTCCTCCAGGAGACGTAGAACACTACACCCCTTGTTACCACCCACAATTTTCTAGTATATTTCAGGAAAATGTGACAGCCCTCAGTCTCGTCATAAGGTGTAACAGTAAGTATGTGACATCATCTGCAAACTGATGGAGGACTCCAGGGCTCCCTGGGCCATCGACCGAACGACCCACATCACTTACTCTCCAGTGGGTTATGGAGCCGGACAAGTTTACATTCAACCAGCCCTGTGTCACCTCGACCATATCACACTTCAGGCTGCTCGTCTCTCTCTACTTGTGTATTGCTGTCTATGACAAACACATCGACCACATGCTGTGAAAATACCTAAAGTGAATTAATACGTGTTTGGTAGACATACAATATTTATTGGTTTAACATTCCTGGAAGTGAGTCAATGGCAGAAAAAATGTGTTCGTGGATCTGCAAAGAGATCTCGAAAGTAAGGGTAATGTGGACCTTAAAAGTTCTGGTAACAGTCTAAATACATCAATAGTGTGGAGTTAAAGGAGAGAAGTAACACATTTTTATAAAATCATAATAAATAAGTAATACACTTTTAAACAGTACATTGTCTTCTATGTGTGTGTAAATTATATATACACACACACACACACACA
>NQII01011269.1:0-28622 GCA_002778355.1 Clitarchus hookeri
CTGAGGATGGAGATTACTAGAATATTCCTCCTCATTCTCTCAAGTAGTAGACTCCTCTGGAAGGGGGGCAGGAGGGACTGTGATGTCAGCCAGGTAGGTTGACAACCATTTCCCTGGCCATCGGGCAGCGGTGGGCAGGTCTACTTGGGGGGAAGGGAGGGTTGAGGTGGGTTACTCCCCCACAGTACCTGCACCACGCATAACCAGGTAACGTGGAGCCCGCGCCCTGTGCAGGAGTCCGTGCGCAACAGTGTACTCTTTTGCAAAATGTAATATGNTGGAGCCCGCGCCCTGTGCAGGAGTCCGTGCGCAACAGTGTACTCTTTTGTAAAATGTAATATGTGACTGCACATGACCAGATGCTGGGCTTCCATAATGATGCTGAAAATGTGCCAAAGCATATATTTGGTGATAATTCCAGTTGCTCACAGTATTTTTGTCAAGGTACTAAACCCGAAGAAAAGAACATGCTATCAGAAATGATGGAGTGTGAATTTTACACTGCATTAGTGGGAGTGCTGAACACTGCATTTTTCGTAATGCTAAAAGTCTGTTGAAAGACATTGATAGCAATTGTGTAGAACAATTCAACTCTGTTATGGTAAAGTTATGAGAGCTAAACGGGTGAATTACTGCTTGAAGGGGTCATATTCCGTGGGAAGTCATACTGTAGTAGTGTCACTGAACCCCAAACCCCATTATCAAAACTTCACAAAAGTCATATATAATGTAAGTCGTGGGAAATTTTCAAAGAAATTCTAAGCCTAAAGGAAAAAAAGTTACTTCAGAAAATAGAGACGAAAAAAAAAAAAAAAAAAAAGGAGAGAGAGGTAGGGTTTTCTTATACTTATTATGTGATTTGAAATGCTTATAACACAACTGTTTGTGTCACTAGTAAGCTCATTCCCAAGACAAATTATTAAATTTAAAATAATACACTCAAGAAACTTTTATACAATAACTTAATTTTATACGGCTTCTTTGTGTAACCATTATCTAAAGCAACACACCCAACTCTAGTTTATATTTGAAACATTACTAAATGGGGCTGCCGGTCTCCCACCACGTTGGCGAATTCGATTCCTGGTGGGGTCGCTCCCAATTTTAGTATGTCGGAAACGGGGCGGCCGTTTCCGTTTGCCAGTGGTTTTTCTTGGGTTACTCTTGTTCCCGAGTAATTTTCAACGAAAACCACAGAATAGAGAACTGAGATAATGATTTTTGTATAGAAATACATGAAGGTTAAAATAAGTATGTAAGTATTAGCACAGATAAACAAGTAAAAGTGTGTGAATCCATAGTGGGCTTTTATACTTTGCTAAGTTTAGGCTTTATACAGCCTGCACACATTTTTTCCCTGTTCTTAGTTANGCACACATTTTTTACCTGTTCTTAGTTAATGTGTTGTACCAATGCATTTGTTTGTGAATATGTTCCAAACACACAGTAATGGGGGGCAAGAGTCCTACGGCGCCGTAGTTCTCGCAGTCACCGTTAGATGGCATCAATGTTCATTTAGGGAATTTTCAAAATGCTTTCCACACACTGGACATGGTTGGTTGCCCGCTGCTGTCATTAATGGGAGTGCGGTCTCTACTAACTGTTTGGAGTGAAGTTTGATGTAATTTTTATGTGTTAAAGAAGTGCCTGCAAACCTGCAACAAATTAATTTTGTCGAAGAATTTGTACATTTACGTACCAGGTATGTTTTTTCCTTGTATTCATATGAGGGTGTAATTTTAATAATGCCATTGTGAAATGTAGTTGGAGAATCACATTTTTTCCAGTTTGTTAGGATAAGAGTCTGTACAAATGATTATACAGGCTGTTGCCCTACAAAACCAAACATTATTAAAACCTTGTTTTAATATGCGCAGAGCTTACACAAATTGATTGTCTGACAGAAATAAAAGTTAGATGTGTGTCATATTATAAGTGAAATCAAACACCATGATTTACAGAAGGAAACAAAGATAGTTAAATAAAAATTTTCAGCTTAGAAGTAGTCAGTTGGCAAGTTTTCTACGACAAAAGTAATGCAAGTTATATAATTCTAAAAGATTTTAGTGAAATAGTACACTAAACTGAAAGTGTATTATGCAAATGAATGTAGTAAATGGATGTCAGTACATCCTGCTAGATACAAAACGCAATTTAAGATTACTAATTTGTTTCGACTGGCTTATGAAAAGGCAGCTATGATTGAAATTACAGCCAAAGGTTTTCTGGCATGTGGCATACTGCCAGTGTATCGCGATATATTTTCTGAAGTTGACTGCCCTTCATCTGAAATTACTGATAGGCCTTCCAAATAATGACAATCAATCATCTGTTGGTGAATACTAATAAGTGCAGAAGTACAGCTTGCTTCAAATTCACAGCATATTTCCAAATTTGAGGAAACCNCTGTTGGTGAATACTAATAAGTGCAGAAGTACAGCTTGCTTCAAATTCACAGCATATTTCCAAATTTGAGGAAACCACTGTCACAAATGTTCTGGTTAGGCCTACTGACGTCTCCTCCACTGCTTGTATTAGAAATGTGTCCATTCCTGTAAAGTGTTCTGTTTCGCCATAAATAATAAGGCCGTCCCCGAAAGATAATCATCCACAAAAGTGGCGCAGAGATACAAAATGGTCTCAAATACTCACGTCGTCACCATATGCTAAAATGCCGTCATTACAAAGTGAAACAAAAAATAGGCGTAACCTTAAGAAAAACGATTGTAACATCAAAATCAGTGAACTTGAAGACCAAAGGTGTTGGAGCACAACACGAATGGACATTAGATGGCGAGAAAGATGGCAAGCTCTAGTAAGGTGATCTATTGCTGTGGTGGATGTGGTTCCATGTACGAAGACTGGATTATGTACAACAAATGCAAATCATGGCGGGAGAAACCCTGTACTGATTATGTGAGAAAGGACTTTTTCAAATCTAATATATGCAAATAGGACTCTTACCCCACTGTAATAGGATTATTGCCCCGTATGAGGGGGCAAGTTTCCTAATACGCAGTCATGTGTTCTAATTGTATTGTAAGTTCTCACAAATGAATTAAAATTTCAGTTATTGTAAATAATTATACACAATGCATTGTCAGAGCATAATCATGTGGTTTTATGTGACATACACCACTGCAACAGACACAATAGACTACCGTTTCCTTACGTGCGTTAACCAACACTCATATTGTACATTATGGAAAGCATAGTAATAATAAACACTGCTCTCCTATTGTTGTCATTCTGCAAACATTTCAATACGCTAACTTAGGCACTCACACTTTCGAGGTACGTGGAGTTTTATATATAGTTATAGTTTTTTTTTATAAATTTTAATACTGTAGTTATAAAGTTAAGTAGTTTTGTTATTTAGTTTATGTAAATTGTATAAATATAGTTGGTGCAACATTGGTAACATAAATTGTTTAATTATTCTGAGGTTGACGTGTTTTCAATAAACAGTCGTCTTAGGAGACATTTTAAGTTCCTTTATGTCAGATTATGTTTTGGTCCCAGTATGGATTTTTGTAAGAAGCTATTAGGGCTAAACTATAGATGACAATTTAAGTAGTGCAGGTTAAACTTATTGTGTAAGGGAGATTCGACTTGAAATATATAACAAATTTAACCATTTTTGCTGCAAAAATAATACTAAACTTACTTTGCATTGCCTAGTATTTTATCAATGCGATAGAGGAAATTAAGGATTGACAATAATAAAACCAGATAATATTTAATAAATATAAATTACTCTATGTAACTAAGGCTGTGTCTGACCTCAGGTATATACTGGTGTACTAGCATCGTTGCGTACTTCAATTACCCATGCCACCAAATTGGATGAATTTGGACAGGCAGTCTTGTTGGCTTCGGCACCGCTATTAGCTTTTATAACTTTTAATGAATGTGTATTCCGACGAACAACTTGATAATTGTCGAAAGATATAAGGGTAAATCAAGGATTGAATAACATTTTAATGTGAGTCATGTAACATTATTGTCTGGCTGATTGTACGTTAGTTTGCAATTTTTATTGCTTGTTTTACCTTAGCTTTTGTAGGTTATGAACATAGGCCTAATATGAATTTGTTTCAGGCCCCTTTTTAAGGTGAACTTTGCGATAATTATTAAATTGGTTCAAAATTCTATGCATACGAAGTACATATTAAATTTGCACTATTAATATTTAAATAGAATAATTATGTCAAAAATCAATTGTAACCTACAAATGGCTTCTCAAAATGGCGGCACATACATTGCAAGTATGCGAGAAGTATACAACTTCGTTTACTTGTATACTTGCATACTTCACTTGCAGATTGGACAGCACTTATTAAGACGCTTCAGGGGACAGGTACGCACAAGTATATAATTCAGGCGAATTCGGACACAGCCTCACAATAGACTGCTACTTTTAGTCAGCCGACTTAATTTAACTTTCAACGAATATTGAAAAGGAAAGTATCTATCATTACAAATAACTTCATAAGGCTTATAAATAATATTTTCATTCAAGTGTTCATACCACCTACACACCTCAGTAAAGAAAAAAAAATTCTTGCTACAGTATGCTCTGTATCCCTACAAAAATATTAGTGTTTTATTATTTTTAATTTTACATTATTAAAATTTTACAAATGTAACTATTGCATCATGAGTAAATATTATGAATAATCTATATAAAATATCTATATAAAAATGTTGTGTCCGTTTGTTTGGACATAACTCCCGAAAAAATCAACCAATTTTCATTCTGTTTTTTTTACAAACCTTCATTTCGTTCCCACGAGTGTTTGTACACCTTTCTTTTTTATATGTATTACCTGCAAAGGTACTAACATCTGCAAAAAGTTCATTTTTACTATGCTTTCGCGTCAGGAAGCGCCTTTGTTGACAGCTATCTGTTTAAACATTTCAGTTTGTTGTTCTCAATGTTTTTTTCGATTGTTTTCAGAATGCCACGCGCAAGACCAAACATCGGATGTCGCAATCGCCGAGCTGCAGCGCGACGACGCGAAGTTGTGAGCCAAACTGAGGAGCAGCGTTTGGAAGCAAACGAACGAGATCGGCTCAGAATGGCTGAGAGACGTGTGCAGGAATCGCTGGAGCAACATGAAGACAGAATCTCTGATCAACGTTTGTGAGCAAGGCGAGCGCGTGCCGCTGCTTCAGATGAACGTAGTCAAGAATTAAGATATCAAGAACCAATCAGTAGAGCTGAACGACGCCAAGATACATCATCAAGGGAAGTCCGTTTTTATAGTCGCCTAGCTTTCCGGTACGACCCGAATGAAGATTACAGAACAAAATCTCATGTTGTCATCGGCGCTATGGATGAAGTATGTCCTTGCAAAGCATTGAAATTCCATGCTGAAACGGAAGGCAGGTGTTGCGCCAGCGGGAAAGTTCAACTGCCTAAACTTGCCGACCCACCAGAGCCATTGAAAAGCCTCAAGGGCAGTCATTGCAAATGTGCTGAATAGATTTAGAAACAGAATGTTTTTCGCACGGCCAATTGTATGTGTCGTGTTCTAGAGTAGGAAAACCATCCAACTTATTCATACGCGCGGAAGATGGTAAAACTAAAAACATTGTATACAAACAAGTACTTCAATAATAAAGATTTTCAAAATACGTGTACTTCTTTCAATTAATTTCACAGAAATGAATAAAAGCAAACTCTTTTATGCCACAGCAACGCGTGGCCGGGTAAGCTAGTTTACTTATAAAATACAATATAACTAGTCCACCGCAAATTTGGAAGTTCATCTATGGATCTACCAATGGTTGAAATACCGGTGTACACCAGTTGAGGCATTTTTCGAACATCAGATTGATTTTCAGCAGTGCTTTTGTCTGCATCCAGACGCAAATAAATGCCAATACACAACACCAATTTCAAAGTTTTCATAGCCCATTTGTAAAACTAGATGTTTGAATTACCTTTGTATGTACTGGAATGCTTAGAAATTATGAAAAGATGGAATGTTAACTTTTATTTTTCAGACGAAGCGTTTGAAAATTCATCGGTTGATATTTTGGTGCATATCCACCATATCCACAGAATTTTCAGGCCGGTTGAACAGGTAGATTAATCGGTTTAACAGGATTCAACCGAAACAGTAGTTCTTGAACGTCTCGTCTATATCGGTGGATGCACAGATGAATTTTCAAATATGCGGCTAGAGAAACTAGGAGTTAGTTGGACAGCTTTCTCGCCCGTGCGAGGTAAGAGCGGGTTGATTGCTGATTCTTCTTTCCTGTACTGAAGCTCATCCGCGCATTCTTGCCAATCACCCGCCCTCCCCTACACCCGCACTGTTTTCGTTCTCTTCACTAACCTTTGCTTCCCTTCGCACGCATGCGCACACACTCGGCCACAAGATTATCTCCGCTATGACAGGTAAGCGGTGACCGTATCATTTATCAGTGGAAAGTCTGTAGCAAGGTTCAATGCAGGTCCCTATAATAGTTTCATATGTTTCCAACCAGTATATTATGAGATAAATCAGTGTGAAAAAGCTGTTTTTAGCTATGTTAGAGGGCTCGAGAATAGTACTTATAATGTATATAATGATTTGAGAGTACTATGCGTACCTAGCCTGAAGTGTTTTCTTTTAGTACATCAGTATTATGGGGACATGTTTAATGGTTTCATAAAAAAACGTGGATTTCAAACACTACATTTGAAGCACCAGGTAGGCGGCACCCTTACCTTTGAAAACACTCGGAAATGTTGTTCATTATGTAAACATTTCTGGGTAAAAAGTAAACCAGTACCCAACAATGAGCTTCATTTGTATAAATCTGTTTTTTGCAGCAACATATTAACTGGAGTTTTTTCCTGGGATATTTTATCGACAGTACCCTTAACACAAATGTTAATTATTAGAATAATTGGTGACATAATCTTACATATGTATTTATATGCATATGTTTCCAATAGGATTTATCAAACAATAAGAATGAAAACATATAAAGTCCTTGAAGTAGAAAAGGCATATAAACATGTTTGATTCTAGTACAACAAAGTTAATACTAATATTATATAGTAATACACAAAAGCTTATGTGCAAGGCATAAAGCATGAAGAATAACACGAGAAATGCTGAAACACACATAGATTATATGCATCAGTTATAATAACAGAGGTAGCTACAGTTCAAAGAAATCAGCAAGTGAATAAGGTGTAAGGTTTATTAAATAATTTTAAAGACGAGTTTTAAATATTGCGTGGTTCTTACTTTCTAGGACTGTTGTATGATTTTGTAAGTTAGGTAGTAGCTTAGATCCATTAAATATGGATTCATTCTATATTTGCTTAACTTGTTAACAGGGAAGCTATTTTTGTTGGAATTTATGGCACAGTAACTATGTACATCATAATTTGTACTACATATATTCCATTTTTCAATACAAATTTTAAGGGTTTTGTGTGGGTTGGTGTGTGTGTGCATATACAAAGAAAGAAGTGTGTGTGTGTCTATATATATATATATATATATATATAATGATCTTTGAGTGATCAGGATTAATTTTTCTTCATGAATAAAGTGTGCATTTCTTAAAGGGTCTGGGAAGTGTTATTTTCAAGCTGTTTTGGATTATCACCACATACTAAACAGGACCCAGTGTTGGCACTTGAGGTACACAGACTTCAGTATTACCAGATATTAGATCTACTGGTATTGTTGTGGGAGTAACGTTCAATGCTGGTTTTTGGCATAAAAGATACACTTTTAATATAGTATTATATGTGACCCTTATTCTGTTTATATCAAGTTTTTTTAATAACAATTATGATGTGACTGTTTGAATAAAATGTGGTTCATAAAAGTTTTGCTGTGGACAATCTTAAAACACTGGATTTTGGTCCTTCTTCATATTTAGTCCGTAGTTGGAAAGTTCGAATGAAGAGGCGCATCCAAAATCAAAGCATGCTCTCACAAACATCAATCTAAGTTTTTGACCTTGAGCTGCACCAGAAGAGAATACAATATGTGTCATTTTATCACTACATTTATGAAGACATGCCTGTTGGAAGTTTCAGTTGGGTGGCGAGTGATAACGAGAAGACCAAGAATTTGGAGAAAACTGTAAAATTAAAAATTCTGTTGATGTAGCAATTTCAAACTGCCAAACACTGAAGAAACAGTATAAAATATTTGAAAGCTGCTCAAAGTTTAGAAAGTTGTTAGTTTAAAATAAAAAAGTGTACTGGCTACCATGGAAATCTTTAAATTATAATGTGTAGCTGTTCTTGATTAATCTCGCACAACATGCATGTGAACCACTTTGCGAAAATTGTCTAAGATGATTGTGGCTTCTTCACAGGTGGTAGTAAATTAGTTATTTTTATCTTATGTGTGAGAAGTTTATAACAGTGTTTAATGCAGTTACCTGTAAAACTGGGTTTGTTTACAGATAGAGCCTCAAAAATTGTCCTCTTAACTTTTTTTTTTTTGAAGGGCTGCAAAAGTTGTGGAGTTTACTCCTGTCAGGCCATAACTGGGGCAACCAATTACGTACACAGAAAAAACTTGTGCAAGAGAACCTGCAAATTTTCAGAGATACCTTAAACTAATATTATGTACAACATCTTACAACCAGAATATATGTAGAAAGGCTATTATTTAACCTCAACTTTACAGTTTACTTTAAAATTAATTTTTTTGTTTGTGACGAAGGTCATGGTGATTAGTACCTAATTCTGTAACTTTTTTTGGCAACCTGAAATAAAAAGTAAGAGTATTTTTTAGTAAATTCAAAAATTGGTTGTAATAAGCAAAACGATTTTATGAGAGCAGGCATAACAACTTTCATAAGAAGATACACTGGCAAACTATCAAGAGGATACTGAGGTATAATAAGTGTACTTTAGGCTACAGGTTAGAGTTTTCCACAGAAGGTGATGGTGACCTTCATGCTTTCTGTGATGCTTAGTGGGGAATCAAAATGCATGACAGATACTCTGTGACAGGTTGTATATTCAAACTATCTGGTAGTATGATATCCTGGTACAGTAAAAAGCAGAAGACCTTTGCTGTGTCAACTTGTGAAGCAGAGTACATGGCCCTGTCATTTATAGGCTGTTCACTGTAAAGTGAGCCTTTTTTTATCCTTCCACTAATTTTTAAAATAAGTATTGCCATGTAAGTAATAAACACAGTATATATATTTCACCAGACTTCAAAGTTAACATCTAAGGCTACAATAAAAAAGATTTATTGACTATTATTCCAAATGTTATTCAAAATGAGCACAAAAAGCGCTCATTTTACAGTGAATAGCCTAAGTGCATGAATTGCTCTGGTTTAGACAGTTGATGACAGAAATTTTCCCCAATAATGTTGTAAAGTCTGTTAATGTGTTTTGTGGCAACCAAGAGGCTGTTAAACTGGAAAAAAATTGTGTGGCCGATTCTAGGTCAAAACACACAGACATAAGGTATCACTTTTTGAGAGAATGCATGGAATCTGTTGTTGTAAGTGCCTTGCACCTGCAGTGGATTCTATATCTATCGTTTCTCAAGGGAGTGACAAAAAATTCCAATACATGTTTGACTTTCAATGAATGTGGTCTTGAAATGCTTTTCAGATCATTTCCCTCTAACGAGGAAGTTGGACGGACAAAACCATTTCCTTGAGAAAAAAAATCTTGGAAATGTCAGTACTGTTCTCTGTCCGACATTGCCTCAACAATAAACTACAGCTCCTTAAAAATATAATAACTTGCACGAAAAAACAAATAGGCCTTGTATTAGTGTATATTCAATTATAAAAAGTACTCTTTTCCTCTCAATCTCATTTCATCTCTCTTCACACATTACAAGATAAGTTCCTTCCTCTCCCATATCCTTATTTTTCTTCCACATGAAACAANATTTCATCTCTCTTCACACATTACAAGATAAGTTCCTTCCTCTCCCATATCCTTATTTTTCTTCCACATGAAACAATACTTGTAGTAGGTCAAACTAATATTTTCCTTAGACAGTATGACTAACCTTTGATCAGGATCTCTGCAAAAATTTAGCCACATAGAAAACTACATTGGCGGCGGCTTCTCCTATCTCTCGTACAAAACAGTTAGCGATTCATGTCACCGTACTTCAATATTTCGTCAACACATGCTGTAGGCCGCTTCCTGCAAATATTCATGCAAATCAAAGAGTATNGTCACCGTACTTCAATATTTCGTCAACACATGCTGTAGGCCGCTTCCTGCAAATATTCATGCAAATCAAAGAGTATAACTTAACCCTGGGTCACTTGCGCCTAAAAAAATACGTAAATACTCGCGCAGGGTGTACAACACCCAAGATTTGTTTTGAGAAATTATACACCAAATACATGCAAAATTTGACTTTTATTATTCAGAATCTTTCAACTTAAATATTAATAAACTGTTAAACTATTTTTTACGTAAATAATTTAACTAAAAGTATTAAAAATATATTTATTTGTACGACCTAGTTTTCTTCAACACATCTTTGGCAACTAATAATTAAGTGGTCATTGCACACATGTCCATGGCATTTAGAACATTCAGTCTTCGTTTTTCTGTCCTTTGTTCTTGGACAAATATGGCACCTTTTATACAAAGGCGATCGGCCAGCTCCAGGTAGAGAACAAGGGTCCTCATTCTCAATGCTCGTTTCAGTCGTTTTTGCAATGCTCGAGGCAGTGTGCGTATTTGAGCTATGAATGTCTGCTGTGGTTTTGCCAAATTGACAGCTAGTTGCTTCAGAAATACCCTTCAAGATATGTAAGAGTCAACTTTGGCCTTATATATCACGTACCAGATAATACTACTGACATTGAATTGATGAAAAAATATCACCATTGGCCATATTTTTGTTTGTCGTCCTACATTAGGTCATGACTGTTAACACCTCCATTTGTCTAGTTAAAGAAATTAATTATTTCTGGCTTGTGTTTGTCTCCCTTGACATTATTATCGTGGTGCATGGTGGATATCAGCAGTACAGCTTTTGAATTTTTTGGTACATATGAACACAATGTTATATCTCTCTGGAATCAGAATAAACTGGAATTCACGTTTAAATTTCTTGTGGGCTGGAAAGGCAGTGGTATCTCTGACTTATTTTTTTCGTATTGTACCTATCATAGTAAGCTTGTGATCTTCAATAAGTGATTTAACAAGTGGAACGCTGGTAAACAAGTTGTCCAATGTGACATTTCTTCCAGTTCCGGAAATAGGTACAATCATGCGTTTAACTAGATTTTGTGTATCAGTGGGCAGATTAAATGGTCCATCAGGCTGTTTACCAACATATATGTCAAATTTGTGTAAAACATTATTCATATGAATGTAGTAATCACTCTTTGCAGTATCAATAACAGGTCAGGTATCAATCAGAGAAGCGAACAAACACTACTATTAGTATAAATATTCAAGAGGATGATTATATAGCATTATCATTCATTTAGCTTAGAAACTGATCCAATTATAAGCAACTTTGTTAATTTCAAATACTTGCTTTCTACACAGAAAAAACAAAAAGGGAAGTGAACTGAACATATAGATATGTACAACTCGGCGAGTTAAAACTGCATATATATTACAGTCACTTCTGCATAATGCTACATAATCATTCTCTATAATAGTTATACAAAATGTAGTGTTTGTTCACTTCTCTGGTTGATATGGCCTGTGTTATAACATTGAGAGTATAAATTACATCGTTGGTCGTGTCTACGACGTTTTCATGCAGAGGTGATTGATAATAGATTATGCAGTTTTAACTCGCTGAGTTGTACAGAACTAAATGTTCAGTTCACTTCCCTTTTTGTTTCCTCCTGTGTAGAAAGCTAGTATTTGGAATGAACAAAGTCGCTTATAATTAGAACAGTTTCTAAGCGAAATTAATGATAATGCTTAATAATCCTCCTCTTGAATAGTTATACTAAATGTAGTGTCTGTTCGCTTATCTTAATAATATTGCCTTGTTTTAACATTGAGAGTATAAATTTCATGTTTGGTCATATCTACGAGATTTTCGTGCAGAGGTGACTGATAATATATATGCAGTTTTACCTCGTTGAGTTTTACATATCCATATGTTTAGTTCACTTCCCTTGTTGTTTCATCTGTGTAGAATGCAAGTAGTTGGAATGATCTAAGTCGCTTATAATTGGAACAGTTTCTAAGCGAAATGAATGATAATGCTAAATAATCATCCTCTCTAATAGTTATACTAAATGTAGGGTTTGTTGACTTCTCTGGTTGATATGGCCTGTGTTATAACGTTGAGAGTATAAATTACATACTTGGTCATATCTACGATGTTTTATTGCAGAGGTTACTGATAATATATATGCATTTTTAATTCGCTGAGTTGTACATATACAGTAATACCCCGCTTTACGCAAGGGATACGTTCCGGAAAAAATCGCGTTAACTGAAATTCGCGTATATCGAGGTTTATGATTAAACATAGTCAAAATTTAATACAAAAAAATACGAATCATTTTAATCAATCACTTTAATTCTAAGAACACTTTATGCAATACATACATACTATTAATTATTTTTTACGGAAAAATACATCTATTGTCTTTTGGGTAGCGTTTTTTTTACGTTCTTGTAAAATACGTTCATAACACCCAACACTGTTTTTAATAGTTTGACACACGGTTAAGACACGGTCATCATTATTGTCTATACTCTGCAATATGTCCAAACCTGAATAAATTTTTGAAAGAGCAATTTGTATTCCCCCTTAAGATAAAACTTTCTCTTCTACTTGTTCTTCCTCATCGTAGATAGGATTATTCTGTAACTCGATCAGATCTTCATTGCTGAGAGGATCGTCGTGCGTTGCTACAAGTTCTACGAGATCTTCTACTGCGACATCTTCAAGTTCAGACCCCTCAATCATTGCAGCAATGTCTTCAAGCACTTGTCTCTGCATCTGGACAATTCTTCTAGGTGCTTCCACTACATCTGGCCAAAGATTACGCCACACCCCGTTCATACAACTCTTTTTAACTTCCTTCCAAGCCTCTTCTATGTTGTGAATAGCCTTCATAATGTTGTATGACTTCCACCACTCTCGCATAGACTGTCTTCCTTCCCCGTCAGTTTCATGAATTAGTTGGCTAAAAGTGCGGCGATGGTAATAAGCTTTGAAGTTTGCTATTGCTCCCTGGTCCATAGGTTGTAATATTGACGTAGTGTTTGGTGGAAGGAACTTCACGTACACTTTTAAGTCTCTGGGCGTATCAAGTGAGGTTGGATGTCCTGGGGCATTGTCTAAGAGTAATATAACTTTAGGTTCAAGCCCATTTCTGTCACAGTAGGATTTGACTGATGGGCAAAAACTATTAGAATACCATTCTTGAAAAATTTCCCGTGTAACCCACGCCTTTCTGTTTGATCGCCACACAACTGGTAGACTTGTCTTGTCTGTGCCTCGCATTGCACGGGGTGTTTCTGAATGGTACACTAGTAAAGGTTTCAGTTTGAAATCACCAGTGGCATTACCACCCAGCAGAAGTGTTAGTCGATCTTTCGCAGCTTTGAAACCACTGGCTTGACGTTCTTCCTTAGAAATGAATGTTCGAGATGGCATTTTTTTCCAGTAAAGTCCGGTCTCATCAACATTGAAGATGAGACAAGCAGGAATTTTCTCTCGTCCAACGAACTCTTGAAACTTGTCTGGAAACTCAGCTGCAGCTTGAATGTCCGCGCTGGCCGCCTCGCCTGTTATGTGGATATTGTGAAGATTAGAACGCTGCTTGAACCGATGGAACCAGCCTCTGCTGGCAGCAAAAGTCGGAGTGGAACTCCCTTCTCCTTCTTCTGTTTTCAGCATCTCATATAAAGATTTTGCTTTTGTGCATATGAGGTCTTGACTTAGTGGTGTGTTCTTCTTATTCAAATCTTCGATCCAGACTGACAGTAACTTCTCCATTCTTTCTAAGATAGAGGATCTCGAACGAGAAAGTTTTGTTGCACTTACAGGTGTTGAACTTTCGCTGGAGACTTTAATTTTTGCCCGATTTTTAAAAATCGTTCTCACAGTCGATTCTGATAGTCCAAAATCTCTCCCAACAATTGTTGCTTTGCCTCCATTTTCCATTCTTCTTAACACTTTCATCTTCAATTCCAAAGTTACGCTTTTACGCTCTTTTTTCTTTACAGGCGGCATTTTTGACGTAGCGTTAAATTATGACATATCTCCAATAAATGTTAAAACACGACTGCCAGCCGAACTAAACATGACGGAACAAACTAAACGAACGAGGGAATCCCCATAGAACAAAGTCGAAGGACGGGGAATTCCCAATTCTTCAAACAGAATGTTCAGAGGAAGCGGGGATTCCCGCGACCATAGAGAAGTTGATGACTAAATTATGTTTATACGCACTCTTTCGCGTAATGAGAGGCATTTGAGCGCGAAATTTGAAATTTGCGTTATAGTGAAACCGCGCATAACGGGGTCGCGTAAAGCGGGGTATTACTGTAGTATGTTCAGTTTCACTCCCCTTGTTGTTTACTTCTCTGTAGAAAGCAAGTATTTGGAATGATCAAATTTGTATATAATTTGAACAGTTTCTAAGTGAAAAGAATGTTAATGGTAAATAATCATCCTCTTGAATAGTAATACTAAATGTAGTGTTTGTTCGCTTCCCTGGTTGAAATGGATTGTTACTAATCTGAAACATTTAGGGGGCCATAATTTAAAAAATAAGTGTCTGAGCCTAAGTGGCTCCGACACTTATTATCATGTAAGTTTACATGGCCTTCTGTACCACTACTAGTGTGCCAAAGTTGGTGGAAATTAGTTTAGGTTCTGGAAATATGGCATAATTTTTCCATTTGCTCAACAGTCACTATCTTATAAAAAAGGCCAACAAAATAGGATCACTGTATGCATAATTGATTCTTATAGTGAATACTGTTAGCATACAAAACTTGCTTGAATTTTTTTGAATTGTTGAATAGATATAGCATATTAATCTAAATTATTTGTATTAACCCAATTAAAAAAAAGGCTTGCCCCACCTACCTAGGTGGGAACCAGTTGATGGTCCCTGATATATGGCAAAAAAATCTACATTTTTTCATATGACGATCTTCACAAATGGCAGAAAAAAGTGTATATATATATTAGCACAATTGACAATTGTCACAGAAACCAACAGCATATAAAGTTAGGTTGAAATTGTTTGGGACTTGTAGCATATATATTTACATGGCTGTTATTTTGAAAAAAGACTAACCTCTTAAATCATATAAATTTAGATGGACTACAAAAGTACACCTTGTTACATGAGTTTGGTGGGAATTATGTAATTGTTTCCTGAGATAAGGCATAAAAGTTAAATTTTGCACAGATAATGCCAGTATATAGAGTTAAGTTGAAATTGGTTACATTGTTTTGTAGATTTAGCATACTAAGCTAAAATGTTTACACAACCACCATTTTGAAAATAAATGTCTGAACAACTTAAAACATACAAATTTACATGATCTACCATAGTACTACTTGATTGCCAAATTTGGTAGGAATCAATAAATTGTTCTGTGAAATGACATAAAATATTTATTTTTTCATATGGCTTTATCCTACAAAATGGCAAACATACCTGGCTATCTGTTGGTATATATGATGCTTGTAATAGATACTCTCTGTATACAGAGATTTGTCACAATTGACTGAACAGTATGGTGGATATTGCAAATGAACATTAAGTATTTGACTAGCTGGTCTTTTCAAAATAAGTGTTTTATCCATTTAAATTGCATACGTTTACATGGCTATCATGGCAATACTTTCGTACTGAATATGGTGAGAATTGGTTAAGTAGCTTTTAAGACGTAATGTAAAAACTTAATTTTTTCATTTCAAAATGGCAGACCAAATATGATATCCATCTATAAATTCAATGCTTACATGATGCACTGTCAACATACTAAATTTGGTTTACATCTGTAAAATGGTTCCTGAGATAACATATCACCCAAAACTCCTATACGTGTACAGAGTTTAGCAAAATTCTGTTAATACGCTCAAAAGGTTTTTTTTGGGAAAGAAGATGGATGGGGGAAGGGGGGGGCACAGACACACACACAAAAATGCAGGAAAGTGATCTTATACGTCTGTTTCCTTCAGAAAGAACGCTAAAAAGGAATGTTTTAAAATTGGACAAGCTGAACTGAAACAAGCAAACCCACCAACTCACACTGCCCCATTTACAACACATAGGAACAAAATTAAGATATGTCTTGTGTTGATAAGGACTAAGCCCATATGGAATAAGAATGGCAAGAAGCCAACACACCTGTCCCCCCATCCTTTGTGCCACAATGCCAAAAGGTCTTGATGAGGGTTGCTGGCAGCTGACCAATAGAAGTGACTGTACTGGAGCGATGACACTTATGTGTTATGAGATACCTAGCTGTCCAGCTACGTTAATGGCAACTACTATCTGATTGGCAAGGGACTAATTCCATAGACACCCTGGGAGCTATCCCACAATCAGCTCATATAAGCAGGGTGGCATGACCAGATCTCAGAGTTGTTTTCTTGGTTCGTCTGAAGACACATCAGACAGCCTTTTCTATTCATCCAGAGACATTAGCTCTCCTTGGTTCACCTGGAGAGCAGTTACAGTTGGCTGGTCACGTAAGGAGTGCGGCGGACGACCCCAGGAGACAGCAAGTCCCGGAGATAGGTATAACCAGTGCTTAAGTTAAGAAAGTAGGTGTTCCCTGGGCTATGGGATGAGAGCCAGTGTACTGTGGGCGTGATGTCTAGGTTCTTTTCTGTAATAAAGTGAACTAATTTTACTACAGTCACAGTAATATTTATTGTAGTATTGCAATCCCTTTTCCCTGTCCCATGCCGAGATGCCACCAGCCATGCCGTCGAGTTCACAAAGAACTGAGACAGGCACACCTCCAGTCCAACACTAGAGAGGTAAGCCCCAGCAGTGGCAACACGTGCAGGCAAGGAGACTGCTGCTACCCCTTCATCACCCCTAAGAGACGACTATGAACAAGCATTGCTAATGTCTGATTATCCTGGGGTTGCGTCAATTCACCACCCCTACTTAAATCTTGAGACCACCCCAGAGGAAGATACATGGAGAGATTCTCTGATACTGTTAGACTGCCCAGGGGAGTCCTTCCCTAACAGAAGGGTTCCCAATGGCCAACCTATCCAAACCAGAATGACCCAAAGAAATGGATAGAAGGCTGGGCGAGAAAAGTTTTTGTATTATAATATTGTTTAATGTAGACTGAAAAGTAGGAATACTCTTCCACTTCAACATGGCTGAATCTCAAAAGCCAAGATTATTCAGACAACAGCCGCGAAAGCCTGCAAACTCCATTACCTACAAACTACATTATACTATTCTTGATAATCAATGCAAAAATACTTAGAAACCAAATTAATTTGAATTTTCTGCTTTTTTTAAATTCACAAGTTGACATTGCATTTTCCCAAATGAGCACTATCTTAAAGTGATATTTTCACTAATTTTGCACATTCTCCCAAACAGGCACCATATCTAAAGTAAGAAGCAGAACAAAATATGTATAACATATTTTCTGTAGTTATAAACATAACATAAATATGCCACAGAATAGAATTCTGTCACAACCAACAGTATTTAAAAAAGGAAATTTGTATTTTATGAAAATGATAACAAAATAATTAATTTTCTAGCAAATGAGTCTTAATTAAGTCTGGCTGTTTGACTCNCATTCTCCCAAACAGGCACCATATTTAAAGTAAGAAGCAGAACAAAATATGTATAACATATTTTCTGTAGTTATAAGTTGTCTAACAACACTGTTTTGATAAGTAAATTCTTGCCTGAAAATGTGTTGAATGCTTAATATAACTGAACACTAGTTGTTTTATAAATTAGGTTTGATGATTATTATTTACAAGCTGACAGAAGTACCATTCCTTCTGTGTTTTATCACAAAACATAATATAAATATGCCACACAATAGAATTCTGTCACAACCAACAGTATTTAAAAAAGGAAAATTGTATTTTATGAAAATGATAACAAAATAATTAATTTTCTAGCAAATGAGTCTTAATTAAGTCTGGCTGTTTGACTCATTATGTTTCACAATGGTTCCAAAAAGAAAGTAAATTTTCTTGGTTGAACAAGTAAAGAAATAGATATTGATAACAGGTCACTCCCAGTGAAGCTGATTTACTGCAACTACTCACTTCAAATTTACAACCAATAAAAATGAAATCCTTTAACAGCACTTTGTGATTATGAATATTAACAGATGAACATGGTTTCTCTGCTGCAAATAAATCAAAGCTTACAAACACCAAGTTACTTTCCTCACTTATTCCATGACACTAATAACTTGTTTCCAGATTATGAAAACACTATTGTACAATCCAGCATTTTAAAATATAACTTGAGATGGAGGATTAAATTTGCTACTTAAGTACTTCAATGACAAAAAAATGGAATTGATTTTGTAATTGAATTCGCTTTACAGCGAATTTCAGATGAACAATTTTGTTCAGTTGTGCTAACATTTTTTAAGTCTTATACTACACATTTCTTAAATTTTATTTTGCCAATATTGTGTCCATTTTCTGTATTATTGTTGTATTTAGGCTCATTACTAAATTTTCGTACAAATTTTGAAACAACCACACATGATAAAGAATGATAACTACCCAATCTGAACAGAGTACTTGAGAACACATGAGAATCAAAGACCTTGATTCATAAATACCACATTAGCCAGTCATAAGCAATGCATTTTACACATACTGGTGTCAATATTTTATCACGCAATACACACATCACAACACAAAACCATTAGTTACAAGATAAAGTTTTAAGTATGTTCACTGCCAGAGTCTGGAAGTTTATTTTTTCTCATAGCGGATCCTTGTTCAGACACAGTGTTAACACCCGTCACTTGGCAGTGGTGATGCAGCGCTTCTTGATATGCTTTGCGTACAGCTTTACGGTCAGTCGGTTTGCGTGATTCCACCAATTTGGCTTGATCCACTTCTAGAAGTACTCCTAGAGGCTCCAGTTTATTTCGTGGCAGCCACTGCCTATATAAAAAAGAAATATGGTTCACAAACAATCCATAAAAAATTGAAGTTCAAACAAAAATTATATTTTTGATATATGAAATATAATAAGACGTTACATTCCAAAGTAAAAAATAACTGAGGGGATAAGCATAATGAAATGAAAAAAGTAAATATATATTTTACAAAATTATGATCATGTATATCTGTATAGGTTGTTCACGGTAACGTGAGCTTTTTCGAGGCAGTAGTTACTTTTTTCTTTCAGCCATATTTTATAATTCAATCACCTGTTTTAAATAAATATTTCCATGTAAGTAATAAACACGGTGTGTTTATTCCACCACACTTGGAAGTTAACTTTTAAATCTAAAATAAAAAAAATATTTATTGACCATTATTTCAGATGAGAGGACTTTCAAAAGTGCTCACTATACCATGAATAGCCAATATACAGAACATTAGCTTAATAAACACAAAATTTAAAAAACCAGTGAAGAAAAGCAATTACACTTATACTACAATGTTATACTGGTTGTCCCACATTAATATTGACACTCTTTGTACATTAATAACATAGAAACAATGTGATAGGACAGCGTGTATTTGACTCTGTAAGGACAATGTTGGGCGTGTGTGAGTAAATGCCGACATTCTGCTTTTGTAAGTTCTGTTTGCAGCAGCACTACAACTCTACAAGAAATGACAGATGTGACAAGGGTTTTTTTGAGCATTATTGGAAATGTGAGAACGTAATTGAGGCACAGAGATGATGAAAGGCCGAATTTGATACTGCCCCACCATCATGTGTAACAATGACGTGATTACATGTCAAGTGTGAGAGAGACAAAATTGTGTGTGATGTGGAGAAAGGACTGTGTTGCACACATTCACATGTTCCCCCGGGAAGTTGAAGTCAGGTTGGGTCGGGTGTCAGTAAATCAAGTGTCCATCCCATTGTAAAGTACGTTAGGTGGAGACCCTACTTGAGATAGACACGTCAAATTTTGTTAATGGATTGTGAACATTTGCAATGACAATGAACATTTTACTGGCCTGATTGTTTGGTCTGATGAGGCAACCTTTAAATTGAATGGAACTGTCAACCACCCCAACTGTGTGTACTGGACGAATAAAAATTCCCACACTCTGTGGTAGAGCAAGCAGTTAATATTCCTGCGTTAACATTGTAGTGGGGTATGTCTGCTAGAGAACTTTTGGGGATATTCCTCTTTGACAGAACAGTGATAGGTGAAAGTTACTAGAAAACATTGTGCCAGCTGTTAATCAACTCTACCCATATGACTGTTGCTTTTCCAGCAGGACAGGAAAATAGACACTGTAAACGAAAATGTAGACAGAAAAATTTAAGTCATTAGCAAGTTAGCGAATACGAAAATTGTCCATTTGTAATGATATATGAAATATTGAACAGTGCAAATGACAGAATGTACAGTATCAGTGGGAGAATTGCCAATGTCAGTGAAAGGATGGACGGTGTTGAGAATGAAACTAAACAGGAAATGAGTGCAATGAAGAAGGAATGACAGGAATTTCTGCAGCAGCGGAGTTCTACTCCACACCAGAAGCCGAGAAACGTGGGGAAGCAATGCAAGTTGTTGCCAAAATAGTAACCTCAGAAAATAGCCAGCAACTCTGCGGTATTGGCATCACGCAACCAGGAGTAGGGAAATGGGTTGCAATTAAGCCTGCCCCTTATGATGGCCAGACTTCATGGTGGGAGTACCAACACCAGTTTGAAATAGTCGCCACTCTGAATGGCTGGATAGCTTAACAGCGGACTTACTACCTCGTGGTTCTACTGAGAGACCCTGAACTCTGCATACTACAATCTCTGCCAGAGCAACATAGACAGGAGTACATGACACTGGTGTCGGCCTTAGAGCTGTGTTTCGGCGACAGATACCTGTAACATGCCCACCATGCCCACCTGCGAGCTGCATTCAGTGACCAGAAGAGCCACTGCAGGAGCTATGGCAAGACCTTGCAAGGCTGTCTCAACTATCTCTGGAAGGGTGCTCCAAGGAGGCGTGCGACATCATTGCAGTCGGCTTCTTCATTGATGCCATTGCTGACACACAGGTATGGCAAGTAGTATGTCTGGCTGCACCCCACAGCATAAAAGATGCCCTGGCCCGAGCACTGGAGGTGGAGTCAGCAAGACAGGGGGCCACACCCCGCCGTCCGGTAAGGGCAGTGATACTGAACGAAGATGACGAAGACCAAATAACAAAGACACTGATGGAGTTGCAGACGACTATGAGAGACATTGCTTCCAGGGTTTGTGCTACAGGACTTCGTCGTCCCCACCCAAATGGCCGGAATGTTGGTCATATGGACAGCATGGAAACCTGAGAACCCACCATCACCATCACCACCACCATCACCATCATCATCATCTACTGCTCATAACAACAGCAACAGTGATCATGAAGCTTTGTGACCTTAACACCATGATGTTTACATAGCAGAAATAGAGAATGAATNAACAACAGCAACAGTGATCATGAAGCTTTGTGACCTTAACACCATGATGTTTACATAGCAGAAATAGAGAATGAATGACTTTTGGGGCTTGATGTACTACGCAGGTTGGGGTGCTGTATCGATACTAGACATGGTGTGCTATGGGCAGGCAGTACACAGTTGGTAGTGTCAACACAGCTTGATTCAACGTCAATTAACTGCCCAGTAGTCTGTGGTTTGCCCAATGTGCTGCCCACTTCTAGTAAAATTGCCATGTCAAGGAAAATTTGTCAGGTGTTTAGGTCAAATTGAGCCAGCAGAGAGGGTTGGCATTCTGCTAGCTAAAGTCATTGTAGCAAGGACTTTTGTCTCTTCTGATTCTGACAGTTTTCAAGTTAGAATGATAAATTTGTCCGATAGTGCCATTCGTCTTGAGGAGGGGACCATGATAATTGTTTGCAAGCAGGTCACACAGGTACTTCCAAGTGTTTCAGAAAATTGTAGACTAGAACAAATAGAATGTTCTCTACCAGAAGTACTGGATAAACTGCTAGTATCAACAAGAGAAAATCTTAACTGACACCAGAAAAATGCTGTGTCTGAATTACTGCAGAGAAATAGGGATGCCTTCTCGTGTGGACCAAATGACCTTCGAAGGACTAATGTAACCTGCCACCATATTGATGCAAGAGATGCCAGGCCCATAAAGCAACCACCAAGATGACTGCCACTAGCTTTGCAAGAGGCAGTAGAGGGAATTCTGATGGAAATGAGGGAGTAAGATGTGATGGAACCATCAGTTAGTCCGTGGCCGTCAACCATTGAACTTGTTAAGAAGAAAGACGACTCTCAGAGGTTTAGTGTAGATTATTGCCAGCTTAATATTATGACAAAGAAAGGCTTATCTGCTTCCAAGGATAGACAACACATTGAACAGCCTAGCAGGTTCGCATTGGTTTTCTACTTTGGACATAGAGAGTGGGTACTGGCAGTGCGAGGTGGCCCCAGAGGACAGAGAGCAGACTGCATTTTGTGTCCAAGGGAAAGGAACCTGGTAGTTCAAAGTTGTGCTTTTGGGGCTGTGTAATGCCCCTGCCACCTTCAAACGCCTGATGGAAAAAGTCCTACCTTTAGATATCTGTTGTCAAGTTTACCAAGTTACGATTGTTGTAACAGGAACGGCATTTGAAGAGCACATATCACGCTTACACTCTGTAATCTAGAAAGTGGCCACACCCAACTTGAAAGTGGTTCTTAAGAACTGCCACCTGTTTCAAAAGAAAATTTATTTCTTGGGACATGCAGTATCGGCCCACGGAATTGAAACAGATGCCGAAAAGACAAAAGCAATAGAAATTGGCAGACACCAACTGACAAAATTGAAGAGCTGAGTTTACTGGAATTATGTGCCTAATACCGTTGATTTTTACCTGGGTACGGCATGATTGCCAAGTCACTACATCAACTGACTGAGGCGGAAAGGAAATTCTAATAACTCCACCAGTCTTGGGTTTCCCGAAAAGTGAGAGCATGTTCATTTTAGATACCGATGCTAGTGATGTAGGCATTGGAGCTGTGTTATCTCAGGTTCAGGATGGGAAGGAAAGACCACTAGAATACATCAGTAAGGTATTGCATAAGCCTGAGAGAAATTACTGTTTTACATGCAGGGAGCTTCTGGCCATGGTGAAGGCAATTTCACACTTCCACCCCTACCTTTATGGCAGATATTTTATTCCGAGAAATGACCATGCTTCATTACACTGGCTACGAAATTTCAAGAACCCTGAAGGTCAAATAGCCCGGTGGATACAGCATCTTCAAGAACATGACTTTGAAATTCAGTACAGATCTGGACGTCTTCACAGCAATGCAGATGCACTGTCTAAGGAGGCAATGTGAACCATTTTGTCGTCATTGCGAATGCCAGGAAGAAAAGAGCAGTGAATCGCTGAAGCTACAGAGGACAAGAATTCACGGTTCATTATCATGTGATGGGTCACCTACCTGGAGTGATGAGGGTATTAGGAAAGAACAGCTGAATGATCCCACTTTTCAGCTATTAAAAGAATGGAATGAAGCTGGCTGTAGGCCAAAATGGGAAGAGATATCTAGTCTGAGTGCAGCAGTCAAAGCATACTGGGCACAATGGAATTTCCTCGTAATGAAGAATAGTGTACTTTAAGAAACTGTGAAAGTAATGATGGACAACACAAATGCTTCCAAAATGAAGGATTCCTGAAGTCTTAAAGAACTGCATAATGCGGCAGCCAGTTGGCACTTTGGTGTTAATAAGACTCTTGACAGAGTTAGACTGAGATTCTGCTGGCTTCATTCCTGGGAGGATGTTGAGAAGTGGTGCCGAATGTGGGACACCTGCATTGCGAGGAAGGGCCTTAGGATGAGGGGATAAGGTCACCTCCAGAAATACAATGTTGGAGCCCCATTTGAGAGGATGGCAGTAGATATTCTGGACCCCTTGCCTGTCACAGAGAGCAGTAATCAGTATCTACTGGTGGCTTAATTACTTTATTAAGTGGCCTAATGTCATTCCCCTCACAAACTAAGAAGCGCATACAGTGGTCAATGCACTTATTGAGCATGTCTTCTCCAGGTTTGGGGTGCCACTAGAACTCCATTCCGATCAGGGAATAAACTTTGCAGTTGTGGTGTTCCAGAAGTTAACAAAGATTCTGGGAATGAAAAAGACCAGGACTACAGCATTACACCCTCAGTCGGATGGAATGGTTGAGAGGCTTAACAGCACTTTTGAAAAGTACCTGTCGGTCTTTGCAGTAGACAATCAAATGGACTGGTATTCAAAGGTGTCATGTGAGCAGCTGTGGTGGTGTAGCGGGTAAAGTGCTCGCCTACTACCAAGGTGGACCAGGTTCGATTCCAAGCTGTGTTGTTCCCCTGATTTTTGCACTTGGGAATTGTGCCATACAATACCACAGGTTGGCAGGTTTTTTCTGGGATCTCCAGTTTCTCCCGCCTCTGCATACCGGTACTCCCCATGCTCACCTCATATCACCCTCATCTGCTCTCAAGACCCTGTTGTTAAGAGCTGCCCAAACCTCTAAACGCAAGTGTATAAATTGTATTTTTTATAAGGGAAACCCAAAATAGTCCAAAATTTTTTCAGACAAACAAACATTGATTAGGAAGTGTGCGGTATATAACCTATATATTTTTATTCCTGTCCTTGTGAAGTATTCTGAAATGTACTATTGCATGTTTTGATTCCATGAAAATACTGTTTTATTAAATTTCAATTAATGAGTAAAATTACCTATTTAATTAAATAATTATATCCCTGTGCAGGTTGCTCCCCTGTATTTTATAATAAATAAAAAAATAATACAATTTTTAGGGTGATAAAATTGTTGCATTATATAAGCACACCTCAAAGAAAATGTGCTATACTAATAACATTTTGTAATGCTAATGAGCAGCAATAATTAGCCTGCAGCACTCCTTTATATTAATATAATCCTAAATTTATCATAAACATTCATAACCTGACCGGGACTCAAACCCTGTCATTATCGCATTGTTGACTGACATGCTCCTAACCTACCAGCCTGCTCTTCAAAAGCAACAATTAACTTGATGGGCACCTGGAATTTTGAAATATAATCCCATGCAAAAAATATCACTGTCTTGTGATTATGGTCAGTTTCTGGATGAAGCATTAAGGGATGCATTTGTGAGCGGTTAGAAAATGAAGATATAGTGCAGAAACTGTTAGTTGCGGAGAAACTAACATTTCAGTTAGCGCTGGAAAAGGTTTTGATAGTAGAAGCGGCATTGCGACACTCCAAGGAAACAAGACCATTTGCACAACATAAGTAAAAAGATTCTAGCCACAATGGGGACAGGGCCTTTGCTATCGTACCAAGGAATATTAGTGGCGGACAGGAGCGAGGAGTAACTTCCCGACAAAAGATGGGTTCATGCGGGAATAAAAACAGTTACAGATTGAATAGTGTCAATCATTTGGCAGCACTGTGACCGTTTGCAAATTACATATGCAATGTGTGTAAAAAAGTGGGCATATAAAATGAGCGTGCCAGTCTCAAGGTGTTCACTGGGTAAAGTAGATAAATTCACAAAATTTGGTCTTGCTTAACATTGATTTTAGTAAAATAAGAGGCCGTGCAAATAATTTTAAAGATGATGTGTTGATAAATGGTCAGGCTGAAAGTATAATAGATATATGGGTGGTAGTATCTGTGTGCTCAGACAGCATGTACAGATCAAAGATAATACTGTGTAAGCTGAAGTAGACGATTTGGCCTTGAGAACTTATTCGAGACAATTGTTACACCTGATGGGGGAATGTACTCCTGTGGAATACCACGGACAACAACTGACTCTGCCAATGGTGGTAGTAGACAGCCAGGGTGAATCGTTGCCCACATTGCTGGGAAGGAATTTGTTGGCAACATTGTAATTGTGCTAGAACAACATTGTTGGGAAACGGAAAGTGAGTAGTGGGCTACACATTCAACAAGTGTAGATTAATAAAACCTTTTCGTCAAAACAGGAAGCTATCATCAGTGAGCTCTAGACAGAATACAAGTCTGTTTTTGGGCCAAAAATTGGAATTATTTTGGATGCCGAAGCTGATATGGTGCTGAAAGAAGGGGCCAGTCCCATGTTTTGCAAGGCCAGGGCAGTACCCTTAGCGATGAAAGCAGCAGTTGAAGTTGCAGTTAACAGGTTAGTACAGTTATGAACAACATACCCAGTAAGTAAGTCACAGTGGGCAACCCCACTTGTAAATGTTAAAAAAAAAAATGGAGACGTAAGATTATGTGGTGACTTTAAAGTGACCTTGAATTCAGTAGTGGAAATGGATCACTACTCCCTGCCCAAACCAGCTGATATTTTCAGCAAGTTAGCAGGAGGAAAGGTTTTCTCCACCATAGACTTGCACTCAGCGTATACTTAACTGCCAGTAAACAAACACAGCCAGCTATTATAATAGACAATTAACACACACAAGGGGTAATTTCATCATACGCCATTTGGTTTTTGCAGTGCTCCCTGTATTTTTCAAAAGACAACAGAGCAAGTGTTGACGGGTGTAAATGGGGTGTATGCATATCTGGATGATATCCTGGCAGTGGGTTCTAGTCTGGAGGATGGGTTTCACGAACTGAATGAGGTGTTGAAAAGACTGAAAGTATATGGAATCAGTGTAATAAAGGAGGAAAGTAAGCTGCTCTGTAAAAGTGTGGTCTATTTAGGTTACAGGCTATCAAAAGAGGGATTTCAGTCTACCAAAGACATGGTTCAAGCAGTTCAGGATGTCCCAGTCCCTAGATATTTCAGAACTTTGTTCATATTTAGGGTTGCTACAATTCTATGGCAAGTTCCTGCCAAATGTGGCAACAATATTACATCCACTATACCAGTTTTTGCAAAAAGATCACCCCTGGCAGTGGACAGTTGAATATGTGAAAAGGGAAGCAGGCAGTCATTGTTAAGCAGTCCAGTAATTGTGGGGTACGACTCAGCGCTGATAATTATTGTTACAGCAGATGCGAGTGCATACAGCATGGGAGCTGTGCCAGCTAATGTGATGCCTTCTGAAGAGGTACGTCCAATAGCCTGGAATTTTGCCTGCAAAACTTTGCCAAGAGCAGAGACTGGATACTGTCAAGTAGATAGAGAGGCTCTTAGCTTAGCGTTTACTGTGAAGAAATTTCACAATTACCTGCATGGGTGCAAGTTCTAGTAACAGATCACAAAGCGCTAACAGCATTGTTTGGTACCAAGTGTGGAGTTCCAGTCATTGTAGCGGCTCAAATTCAGTGTTGGGCATTGATGCCAGGGGCCTATCAACACGAGGTAAAATACAAGTAGGGTTTGAAGATTGGTCATGCCGATGGATTGTCATGTTTGCCGTCACTGAGAGCGGAGGAAGAAAGCCATAAATAATGGCTGGGGAGTTTTTTCTTTGCATTTTGGAAGACCTTCCATTGAGAGCATCGGATATTGCAGAAGCAACACAGAAGGACACTGTGCTATCCAAGTTACCCGACCTCATCCTTGAGGGGTGGCCTAAAATGGTTACACCAGAGTTGAAGCCTTTTTGTTTCCAGAAAATTAGAGTTATCCTTGGAGCAGAATTGTCTTAATTATGAGAACAGAGTGGTCATTCCAGCAGTGTTGCAAGACAGTGTTTTAAAGTTGTTACATGAAAAGCATCCGGGAATCACAAGAATGAAAATGTTAGCTCAAAGTTATGTGTGGTAGTCAGGTATGGAAAATCAAATTGGAGAAGAGGTTCGGCATTGTGAAGTTTGTCAGTCAATATAAAATACTGCATCTTCAGTACCCCTGCATCCATTGAACTGGCCAGGTCGGAATTAGCAACGGTTGCATTTAGATTTTGTGGATGGACATAAGCAAAAGTTCTTGATTCTAACTGATGTTTATTCAAAATGGCTGGAAGTAATACCAATGAACTTAACAACAGTATTTCAAANTTTATTCAAAATGGCTGGAAGTAATACCAATGAACTTAACAACAGTATTTCAAACAGTGGAAAAGTTACAAACACTGCAGCATTCGAGTTGCCCGAAGTTGTTGTAACAGACAATGGTCCCCCTTTTCAGTCTGAGGAGTTTGGTCATTTTATGTCATCTAATGGGTTAAAACATGGTAGGATCTCCCCATATCATCCACAGTCAAATGGTGCGACAGAAAGACAAGTACAGATGGTCAAGCAAACCATCAGTTGCAAGAAGACCAAAAATTTAAGCGTAAACGGACATTACAACATAGGTTAGATGTGTTTTTATTTGCTTACAGGAACACATCTCATTCTGCAACCAAGAAAACCCCTGCAGAACTATTTTTACAATGGCAACCGCGAACCCGATTGACACTACTATAACCATCCTTTTAAAATTAAATGGCAGAGTGGCAAGAGCCAGTTAGATTGAAAGCAAAGTGCACTTAGGGTGTTTCAAGTAGGTGAAGCAGTTATGGTCAAGACAGTGAGGGGAGAAGATACCAGTTTGGCCCGAGGTGTGGTCTGAACAAGGG
>NQII01011270.1:13381-28886 GCA_002778355.1 Clitarchus hookeri
GCAGTGTTGCTTGTCTGTTAACACTGACCATTCTGCACACACGTTGTTGGTCTCGGTCATCAAGTGCAGGCGGTCTGCCACTGCGTTGTCCATGGTGGGAGGTTATGCCTGAAATTAGGTATTCTCGGCACACTCTTGACACTGTGGATCTCGGAATGTTGAGTTCCCTAACCATTTCCGAAATGGAATGTCCCATGTGTCTAGCTCCAACTGCCATTCCTCGTTCAAAGTCTGTTAATTCCAGTCGTGCGGCCATAATCACGTCAGAAACCTTTTCACATTAATCACTTGACTACACATGAAAGCCCAACCAATGCACTGCCCATTTATACATTTTGTACAAGATACTATTGCCATCTGTATATTTGCATATTGCTATCCCATTACTTTTGTCACCTCTGTGTATTGGCTTGGGCAACGCTGGAAAAGTAATTCAAAAAACATGTTTAAATAATAAATGTTTCTGTTACAGTCCCAGGCCCCTGCCATGAAAACAACGTGGGCCCCCGACTCGCCGAGAGAAATAAGGTTTTTATTTACAGTGTGGCATGAGCGATGGACATTTATATTTTAAGTAATAGGAATTTCCTTTTGCTACACCCAGCCCGACGTGAGTTTCGGAAATATTAAAAATAATATGCAAAGTAGTATGGTTATTAGTTTTGCAACAGCCCGGATGTGCACGACACCTCCTCCCGAGAAATACGTGTTACATATGCTGTACGCTCACAACGTCAGTCAGTACGAAAAAAAAAATTTCATGCGCACACTTAAATACACTAGACCCCGTCCATTGTCGGTCTTGCTCTTACAACACTTAACGAGATACTGACTGATATAATGCTTAGTGTATACGTTTTTTAGCTGGTAACATAGCGGATAGACAAGACACTTACATAGCCCCAGGCAACAAGTGTTTTTCAACATCGATAGTCCCAGGCAATGCGTGATTTTTTCCAAACAGGATGTGCTGAGAAATACGTTTTTACCAAGACGACACACACACACACACACACACACTCTCTCTCTCTCTCTCTCTCTCTCTCTCTCTCTCTCTCTCTCTTTAGTGCGAGTTTCAGAAATATATACAAACCGTCCGTTGTCTGTCTTGCTCCCACTACGTTTAACGAGATACTAACTGATATTATGCTTAGAAAGTCGTTTTTACACTTACCCCAGCCGGTGTGAGTTTCGGAAATAGTTAAACTATTTGAAGTATTATTATTAATTGTTTGCTACAGCCAGGCGGTGCGGGGCTTCGACGACTCCCCCGAGAAATTCATCTATCCATATGCTGCAATGACCCTTGATTATGTGACTCCTTTTTTCGGCAATGGGAGACTGATTGATTTTACCTAACATACTGCGAGAGGCTCTCATCGGTGATTGGCTACACAAGGCTAAGGATATCAACATTGACAAGCTAGTATCATTCATCATGCCTGAAGAATGTTCGTATTCATTGCCCTCCTATCATGAAACGTCTCACATCGTATAAGCATAGCAGGTTCAAAGTACCGATTTGTTTTTGATACACATCACACCCTCGACAATTATCACATAAGCATTTACGCGATAGTTGCGCCTAATATCCGTCTCGTTTAAGATACGATCGCCAAAAAAATTCATAGACATCACTCCCAACATCGCGAAAGGACTACATGTCTGATTGGCTATGAGAGGCTCTCGTAACTTTAAATATTTCATCAACACATCTAAACAAAGATTGACCGAGTAAGTTACACCAAAGGGGAAAAAATACATATTCATTACTAGATATTCCGAACATAGATATGGTTTATACTGTTGGGAGTAATTCCATTATTGTTTTATAAACATATTAATATAGGTTTTGTTACCCTTGTCGAAATCACTGCAGCAACCAATCTACTTACGCCTAACGCAAATACTACTACAATCAGTGGCCGGACTTCGTTATTGCACCCCTTAAGTGACAATGAAGCAGTCGAGCGGTCAAGTGATGCTTTACCAAACCCAGGTGTTTAGTTTCGACGTAGCATGTGAGAAAGGGCCCACAATAGAGCAGCAGCAGTATTTCAGCATGGGACGCCATGTAGCAGCGAATGCGATTTGCCTATGTCAAACTTATTCACGCACACTCTTGCATTGGAATTGTTTTTTGATAATCTCACAATGTAGCGTAGTGACTTCTTTGTTGGGCAAGGAGAGATTTTACCTAACATGCTGCGCGAGGCTCTGATTGGCTACGGGATATCAACACCTACAAGCTAGCACCATTCATCATGGCTGAAGAATGTTCGTATTCACTGCCCTCTTATCATGTAACTTCACACATCGTATAAGCATAGCAGGTTTTAAGTTTCGATACACAGCGCACCCTTGACAATGAAAATACATTATATCATAGAATAATTTAAGCCCTATAAGGATAGGTGCTCGTAATTTCCGAACTGTTTAACATACAGGCAACAAATTCATAATATATATCGTTCCTGACAACACAAATCATCGTAGAGTTATTTATGTCATATATTTATAAAAATTATCACAGATTCTTTAAGCCCTACAAGCATAGGTAGGTGCGCATAAGTTCTGTATCATGTAAGATATATTCGGCAACTTCATAACATAGAGATCACTCCCGTCATCTCGAAAGGGTTACATCTTCCAAAATTTGATTAACATTTAAATCCTTACTACTAGATATACATCACGCTCTTGCATGGCAAGCCAGGAGGGTTATCTCAGTCTCTTCCCAAATTCGATTATCATTTAAGTCCTTCATACTAGATAATATACATTATGTGCTTGCATTCCAATCTGGGAGGGTTATCTCAAAGTCGTCCCAAAATAAGTCCTTCCTACTAGATGATATATAATTCATGCTTATGCATGTCAAGCCAGGAGGGTTATCTCAGAGTCTTCCCAAAATCAAATTGAAATTTAAGTCCATCCTAAAAGATGATATATATCATGCTCTGCATGCCAAGCAGGGAAGGTTTTCACAGCGTATTCCCAAATTATATTATCGTTTAAGACCTTCCTACAAATGATATACACCAAACGTCTGCATTCCAAGCCAGGAGAGTTATCTCAGTATCTTCCCAAAATATGTGCGAGGGTTATCTCAGAGTCTTCCCAACCATACACAATGATAAAGTATTAAAGGCAACTCACACTACTATGAAAACAATGGCGGGAACAGTCATGTCACTACTGTAACATATCATTTTCATATGCCTACAATGCGAATATACATATAAAGCATAAATGTAAGCCATCGCTGTAATAAAGTGATAACACCACCGCGCATAAAAGAACCTAACATGTTGCGCGAGGCTCTCACCAGCCTATCATAAAGGGCGCTGTCGCACACAACGATAAAGAAGCCTAACATGTCTCGAAAGTGTCTCACTACTAACAAAGCTGAAATGAAGGTCACCGCCGCGCATAAAGAATCCTTTGATAGAGAACTGAGTTCATGCCTTGGAACTATACAAATATTAATTCTCTTTCGAACTTTGACAAAATCTGATAATTTGCTTTTCCTAGTGATGGACATGAACCTAATATTACCATGGATATGATAAATGAATAATGTTAAAATAATAATATGATGCCATCCAACATGGCCATTACCTCAAGAATCCTTTGATAGAGAACTGAGTTCGAGCCTTGGAACTATACAAACTATTAATTTATGTTTCGTACATTAGATATTTTTAAAAAAATGTAACTCCTACCGGCCGCTGCATATTGTACCCACAACGAACACTATACATTTATGTTAGACAAAAAAAAAATACACTCTCGAAACGCTGATACTAGCAGGCATAAAAATAAAAGGAAAGTAGTTATTATCAGCTACCAACGTGTATTGCACAAGTGACGAGCACCTTACAGAACACAATGCTAGACAGCATTGTAGCCTTGGTTAGTACAGCAAAAATAGTAAACGATCGTTCTCACATACATCCGAGCTACAGAGACACACACAAATTCAACCAAGCAACGAACAACATATGTAAAATTAGACTAACGTAAAATACTATGACAGAGTAGTGAAGTATGGAGAGCGAAAATGTCAACACTGCCACATACCAACATATATAAAACAAACGTAAAAAAAGTTATAAGTACTTACCAGCGTATATTACACAAGTGACAGATACTCTACGAGACATTAAATCGTGCAAGACAAGACCATCCTGCTCAGTACAACAGTCATTCCACCTTGGTTTTCTCATATTCCTTCCAACAACCTTTTACCTGGCACCCTGATGGAGACATGTATCATGCTCTACCTTTCCACTTCGGTTTTCTGATATTCCTTCCAGCATCCTAGTGGTGATATGTCCCATGCTTGACGACGACCATTACAGCTTTGCGGAAATAAGTCGGGAAGCAGTCATGTAATGTGTTGTTTTCGTCTAAAAACTTTCTCTCCATATGACTCGTCTTGGTAAGGGGATATGTATAGCCCCGGCAGCTTTCTAAACAATCACTCATGCACCGACCGTCCACTGTGCTCTGCGTGTGCGCCCAGGGTCAACACGGCATCTCGCTGGCAACTACTCTAATATATATTTTGGGGTAAGTGTTTCGTCTGCATCGTGGTGGTGAGTAGATATAAAAAACAAACGTATTATTATAATATTACCGACAAGAGGGATAGACTGTACCTTTCCGAAAAACACAATGCTTTAAGTTGGAAGTAACAGTCATGCACACGGTCGGAGTCTGCTGATATGTTCAGTGGCAACTGTATTATTCAGTATTAAAAACATAACAGGTAGGTAGGTTAGTGGGATGTGACTGAGTCAATGTGTTTGTGTGTGTGTGTGTGGACGGGATAGTTAACGTAATTGCCTCTTCTTATTCTGTAAGATGGTCTGCATCGTTGTACTGTCACAAACGATGCTACGTTTCCCAGCAGGCAATATTGTTTACTATATATATCCGCTGTCCGTGCACATGTTGTCCTCTGTTTCACGTTGTGTGTATGTCGCAAGATGAGAGAGAGTTTTCACTGCAAGGACAGCACACGTGTTGAAGTATTTCACCGAAGGCATTCTGTATGCTATGTGTCGCCGACCAGTGTATAGTCATAACGACTTGTCTCGTTTTAACCTACCGCTGGCTACATTCAGTCACAGGTCTTGGACTGTGCTTGTACCGTGGCACAACATATCCCTGTTTATACACTCTCGCTGTGTGATGGCTGGTCCTTACAGCCATTCATATATATTGATATTTGAGATTATTTCATATTGACTGCTCATTGTCTTTAGTATTCATGGGGTACTCACATGTTCGTCATACAACTCACCCGTATGTATTTTTTTTGCTTTTTACATATCTCAGTTTGTTGTAAGTTATCCATCCTTAATTTTATTTATATATATATATATATATATATATAAGTCTTTCAACCAAGTCATAGAAGTCTTTACAAAAATATGCTGCTAGACTTCTCGTCACTCTTCACAGAAGGTTCACGATACATGTCTGCATGAATGTTCTTCCATGTTAGTAGGTTGGTAGATGCCTCTGAGTCAGGGTACTAGGTTCCAATTTGTGTTTCTAAGCATAGGTAAGTGTCCTGCATGTCGGAATTCAGTCATGCCGGCTGAAGGCTATCATGAGCCTAGCAGGGGCTATGTGACCTTGGAGTCTTACATAACACTCTGTTGGCTGGTGTTATTCGTTAAACTTGACAAGACTTGCACGGTGCTTGCGTTGTCACCCAACCATCTGAGCTGTCTCACATATTCCCTGGCATATGACAACAGTCGCGTTCTGCTACTAGTGTTGTACACTGAATGTATTGGACCGTTTCAGTTGGTTTGTAAGGAAGTTATTTGCTAGTCTGTTGTACTGTCCAGAACAGTCTTGTATTGTATAGCATCGTTCATTTTTTTCGTTCTATGTCTGGTTGTTAAGAGCTAGCCATGTTAGCGATGACTTGAGCTTTCGTATGTGTGTAGGACAGATGGTGATCGTTTATATTAATATATTAATATTATTTTACAGTTACCAGGACTTTGCGCTATATGTATGTATTACATTTGTATATATCTTGCTTTTTTGCATATGTCAGTTTGTTGTAAGTTATCATTCCTGAATTGTGTTTATGTATATGAAAGAGAGTTCTAGATATGATACTATACAAATAAATTATTATTTATACTTCTGACTTTGACAAAATCTGGTTTTTTTTTCTCAGAGGTGGAGGTAAACTTAATATTGACAAGGGTTAAGTTAAAGGAATAACACCGAAATAATTTACATACTTTTACCTTTAATTACAGACTTGACATAATACAAATACATAATCATATTTGATACATGCTCGACATAGTGTTCATTCGAGCGAAACCTTTATGTTGACTTATTTAGAAGAAGAATAACAATATCTTCTGTGAGAATTCAAGTGGCTCTTATTCGAATATACTGTACGGCAGTTATTACATGGGTAGATCTTGTAGACGGTAGCAAATTTACAGTTTCTATATTCATGTCGTTTGGTCAAGCTGCGTTTCCTGAATGTCTTGCCGCAATACTTGCACTAGCTACCTGATGAACGATGAATATAGCCTTTGCATGTATTGTTATGTCTATACACACTATCACTTCGGGTAAACATGGCAACACAGGTATCACAGTGGAACGTTTCGTATGCCGGGCTGAACATACAATGGCAACTTTCATACTGATGTGAACTATAACTTGTGTTAAAAGTATTTCCACAGTAGTTACATTGATGACCTATCGCTTGCATCAGCTCTTCAGGATCCCTTGCTGTTGACTAGGTTGTAGACGGTAAATATTCAGCTATTGGTTCCGTCCTCACATTATAGCAGGGTGCACAATTGTAGCAGTTACAATGACATTGTTATGTGTGTAGTGGCTCTTCAATATATCTTGCTGTTGATGTCGATGTTGGCGATGGTGAGTCTTCATTTATTGATTCTGTCTTCATATTGTTGTAAAAAACTGCTTTTCGCAACAGCGCTCGACAACGGAATTATCTTCATTTTACGTGACGCTTGCTTAAATACTGTACACATATCAATTTGTATTGCATGTCTTGGCTTTCCTCAGTGAACGACTGGTGGTTTATGATAGGCTACCAGCTTCACTAGTGCCGAGACACTTTCAAAGGCCTCACGTAACAAGTTAGGCTCTTTTATCGTTGTCCTTTATGTTAGGTCACCGATGATGAAACACTTTCGCGAGCCTCGCATAGCATGTTAGGTTCCTTCATTCTTGTGTATGGCGACGTCATTTATGATAGGCTGCTCGTTTCGCCAGTTGCGAAAGCCTTGTGTAACATGTTAGAGCCCCTTTATCATTATCTTTGTTAGTGGCGAGACACTTTCAAGACATGTTAGGCTTCTTTATCGTTGTGTGCGACAGCGCCCTTTATGATAGGCTGGCGAGAGCCTCGCGCAACATGTTAGGTTCCTTTATGCACATTGGTGTTCTCACTTTATTACAGCGATAGCTTACACTTATGTTTTATATGTCTCTTCTCATTGAAGGCATATGGAAATGATATGTTACAGTAGTGGCGTGACTGTTCCCGCCATTGTTTTCATAGTAGTGTGCATTGCCTTTAATGCTTTATCATTGTGCATGGTTGGGAAGACTCTGGAATAACTCTCCCGGCTTGACATGCACGAGCGTGAATTATATATCATCTTGTAGGAAGGACTTTTTTGGGATGACTCTGAGATAACCCTCCCATATTGGAATGCAATCACATGATGTATATTTTCTAGTAGGAAGGACTTAAATGATAATCGAATTTTGGAAGACACTGAGATAACCCTCCTGGCTTGCCATGCAATAGCGTGATGTATATCTAGTAGGAAGGACGTAACCCTTTCGAGATGACGGGAGGGGTTGGAGAGTGTATGGTACTTCTCAAAATGGTGGCGATCGGTCCTATTACCAGTGGCTGTCTTAGGGGGTGGCGAGCAGGGCAATCGCCCTGGGCCTCGCTCTTGCAGGGGCCTCGTGCAACCACTCGTGTAGAAAAAAGTTTATACTTATAAATTTTTATTTTATCCTTCGCTTTTAGTAATAATAATAAAATAAAGTTGGTTAGTTCATAGTAAAGTAAATAGTAATAAGTGCCTAAATAAAAACTTCTCATTTATATTAATTCAATATTAAATTTGTATAAAAAGTAAAATAAAATATAACAAAATAATTTATTTATCAGTGGATAATAATATTTTTGTTACATGACTGTAAAACATACTTGAAAAATTCTTTACTATTTCAATCTGGCCCCTCGCGCATTAAGTAACACACTGGAGTGCTCGGTTTTGTTACTTTCATTGTGTTTACGATTTATGCTCGGGGAATCCCTGTGTTTCATTTCTTTCGTCAACTCTTGTCACCTTACGCTTACGCTCATTTTGCTCGCAGCTGTATACGTTACATAATCGTTTGTTTGTACGGCAATGGCACATATCTTTCAGTAGGTAAATAAACATTAAATGATATTAAGTTTTAGGGAATCTTACGTTATTAACAGTAACAGTACTTAGATAGAAAAGAGTGAATTATTTAAAAAACTGTGTAAAACTACTTTCAAATTATTTCTGAATTAGTTTAATGTGTGAAACAAGATTTATGAAATGAGTTTGCGTGATCGTGATGTGGGTAGAAAATTTTAGTCGTGTAGTTCAAAAAGGAAAATAGCTATCAAAAGAAAGCAGGTAGAAGAAAATCTATGTGGGTCTTTATATAAATACATATCAACTGATGGTCAAGAAACCTCTAAAGACCCTTCATTGACTGAAAGTGACATATTATTGCACTCTAACCCTAACCCAGCTGAAATTATTTCTTCAACATTGTCATGGGTGCAGCTGCCACCTAGTAACAATAGCGAGGATAATAATGAGTCAACATCATCATTCTCTCTTACACCACCGCTGCCGCCATCAACAGTATCCAACCAAGAATACGTATCTGAGTCTATGTCTACATCCATGACTGGCAGAGTTGAAAATCTTAATCCTCATAATGACCCCGGCTTGTGGCCCTTAATGTAGACTGAACTGAGTTTGCATTGAAAGGTCCAATCTGGGTTAAAGTTGATTTTTTCCCCGTAAATGATAACGGGCAGCGATTCAGGAATATCATTACGGTAAAATATTAGCTAATGGTGAAAAGCTTAACAGGCGCTGGATGATTTATTCACAAACAAAGGATGCAGTTTACTGCTTTCTGTGTCGAATGTTCGGACTAGGATATACAAGAATTAGATCCATTGAAGGAGTGTGTGATTGTCAACACTTGGGTGATTACCTAAAGTCTCATGAATCTAGCCGACAGCACAAAGATTGTATGTTGAAATGGTTAAATTTAGAGAACGGGTTAAAAAAACTGTGCCACTATTGACTCTATAGCCCAGACTCAAATTGAAAAAGAAAGGAAGTGCTGGAGAGATGTTTTAGAAATACTGCTTGCAGTTGTAAATTTTTTAGCATCTCACAATTTGGCCTTCAGAGGTAACAGAGAGAAATTAATAGCTGACTCAGATTCAAGTGAGACTAGCAGCAACTTTATAGATTTAGTAAAGTTAATAGCTCGATTTGATCCAATGTTGCGACTTCATCTAAAACAAGTAACAGACAAGACGATTAATGACCACTATCTTGGAAAAAATATTCAAAATGAGCATATACAATTAATGGCAAGTCACATGAAGACTCAAATTGTTGACAAAATAATAAAGAATAAATACTACTCGATTATTCTTGATTGTACTCGTGACATTTCTCGTATTGAGCAACTGTCAATTATTATAATATTTTTAATACAAATACAGCTGGNCTTGATTGTACTCGTGACATTTCTCGTATTGAGCAACTGTCAATTATTATAATATTTTTAATACAAATACAGCTGGCATTGAAGAACATTTTATTGGCTTTTTAGCCGCCGAAAAAACCACAGCTGAGTTTGACTTTTTATATAATCACAGAGCTAGAACAACTGGGTATATCATTGCCAAACTGCAGAGGCCAAGGGTATGGCAATGGAGCCAATATGCGTGGAGAAAAAAGTGGTGTCCAGAAACGTATACTTGAAATTAATCCACTTGCTTATTTTTTACTTTGTGGGAGTCACAGCTGGAATCTCATTCTATGAGATGCAGCATCGTCTTGTGTTCAGCCAAAATCTTTTTTTGGTTTGCTACAAAGGCCGTACACTCTGTTTGCCGGCTCGAGTCAGCGGTGGGCTATTTTAAAAGCACATGTAAAATCCTTATCGCTAAAACCACTTTCCGAAACTAGGTGGGAATGCAGGGTAGAATCGGTAAAGGCCGTTAAATACCAACTAAGCGATATATGTGATGCTTTGAAAGATTTAGCAGAAAATACAACAGATTGTCAGTTGGTTAGTGAATGTCATTCTATAGAAAAGGAAATAACTACCTACGAATTTGTAGTTTCTCTCATCGTATGGTATGACATTCTCACAAAGATAAATGTTATAAGTAAAATGTGGCAGAGCGAAAAAATGCACCTAGATGTGGCTATACAACACCTAGATGCATTTACACATTGGCTTGATAATTATCGGGAAAATGGTTTCCAATCATCCTTGGCAACAGCGAGAGAAATAGCTGAGGAAAATTATATTGACAGAAAGTTCAAAGTCGTGAGAAGGCGACGCAAAATATCGCATTTTGACTATGAAAGGGAAGATGAAGCCCTTCAATTGCCTGCTGAAGAGATTTTCAAAATAAACTATTTTTATGTCATTGTTAACAATGTGCGTGTAAGCTGCCAACCTAGATTTGAGGCACTTAAACATCACGAGAGCATATTTGGTTTCATGTATAACATAACAAGATTAAAGGAAATGAGTAATTGTGAACTTTTGAAGCAATGCAGTGACTTGCAAATATCTCTAACAGTAAGAGACACATCTGATATTGATGGACATGAATTGTATGAAGAACTGAATATGTTTATCCTTGTATATGAAGGAAACTATGACATAATCTCGGTGCTGAAATATATAATGGAAAAAAATTTAACTGAAGTGTACCCCACTATCGAAGTAGTCTTGAGAATTATTGTCACCACACCTGTGACAGTTGCGTTTGCAGAAAGGAGTTTTTCGAGGTTAAATATTATTAAAACATATTTGAGGAATTCGATGACACAAGATCGGCTTTCAGCCCTTGCTATTCTTTCAATTGAAAATGATGTAGCTCATTCGTTAGATTATTGTGCTTAAGTTAAAGATTTTAGTCTTAGGAAAAGCTGAAAACAACATGTTTAAATCCCTGCGTATATCTTTTAAGGCATTTATGTACCTTAGTTTATCATCGTTAATAATGTGTCGTCTTTATGTTTGCTTTTTTTTTTAACTTTTATAAATCTTCTAACATAATATTTTTAAACTCAACATTTATTTATTTTATCTCATACCTACTTTCGATTCACATACTTTGCACAGAGGACAAGGGCCTGGCAAGGATCTGCCACCCGAGGCCTCGCAATGGTTAAGGCCGCCCCTGCCTATTACCATTGTGTAGCTGGGTAGCAGCATGGTCGGCTGATGGTCGCCATGCTCCTGGTGAATTTCCTTTGCTGACATGAAGTTTAGTTGACCTGATGCTGAAACTACCCTCTTCCGAAGTGGAAATTGGAAATTAGGGCTTAGGAAAATCGCCAGGACCGTTGTGAATTTTGGCAGAAAGCACAGGATTTCCACACAGATATTTTACTCTTAAAAATTGCATTTGCAACAAGGATGGGTACACTCTTATGTTAGGCATGACAGGTTTACATGGCATAAGAAATTTGAGAGGTTTTTAGCCACACGAAAGGGCAAGCCATCTCCCTGCAGTGAAATGTGTAGAAATGATTAAGATTTTAGACACATGCTTGGAGAAGCCATATGAATAGCTATCATGGTCTCAGAAGCAGGGAGAAGATTGGGTGAATTTATGGTATCGTGTTTACAAAGTGTTTGGAGCAATTTTAAAGGACCTCAGAGCAGAGAGTCTTTCTAGGTTGTGAGCCATCCGCCCATGCGACTGCTCCCAAGATCACTCTGCAATGAGGTGACATAATAATGCAACAATCCAGTTATGCCTACCTGAACGAGAGTGCAGGTCCTCTCATATGCTACTAAGTGTTGAGTGAGACTGTTGAATGGCCATGTCCAATGCAAAAAAACGCATCAAATCGGTATACCATTTTAAGGTTGAGGTGATGCAGTGGGTAGAGTACCCATATTACATGGTCGTGAAGCAACCGACAGTGAAATAAAAACATATACAGTTTTTAATACATGGAATTTACTCACTGTAAAAATTCTCCTCAGACACACTTGCATGTGTCTAGAGGCTACAACACACTAGGAACTAACACGGATAAAGTTGCACTTAGCTGACAAAAGAAAATTAAATCTGTTATATCCCCGGCACGATTTGTGCTGGCAGGTTGGGAGTTGCCCGGAAAAAACTGAAATAAAATGCCGGATTATACTAAGGCCCCAAGTCAAAAGCCCAAGAGTTTTGAGAAAAATTACAAAGACACTTTCAGTTAAGAAACAAGTACACACAATCACAATTAGTCTACAATACAAAACATAATAATCCCGGATGATTGATTTTCATGAGCAAATTATTTATGGAAAATAAATGTGTTGGTATGAGAACTCAGAAGCATTGTATTTTTAATTTATGCCGGCACTGAATTTTCCAGCCTATGGCATAATTAAGCAGGTTACAAATACATTTAACTGAATTTAAATAATAACACTAAAGAATTTTACAAAACTAAAAGGTTGCAGTAGCTGGCTCATGGTGGGCGAATTCATTCTTACCTAAGAAGGAGTGTGGGTAGCTATGTTCGTTTAGTGTAAAAAAAAACCTAGTTAATTGGTAACAGTCAATAAACTAATATACCATGGGGTTACACACACTAGGAATTTCGGCTCGACTCCTGGCACACTCACACTGCAGGCACTGTTGTGCGGGGATTTACACAGCTGTGGCAGGGGGCAAACATAGGGTTGCTGTAAAATGGTAACCGTTGTGATCACATCGTCTTATTAATTTCCCCGGTGGTAGTTTTATTGGGGGCATCTGTTGGTGGTATTGGTCGACACGAATTATCACACCATCAGAACATTTCTCTTAAGGGCATAAAAGTGTGATGGTCCCCTGACTGGCAGTACCTGGAGAGTAGCGAATGTGGAGTGCACTCCAATGCACATCGCCGACATTGGGTTGCCATGTTCGGATCGACTTGTCTCTAGTATATTCTGAGACAGAATGCTTCTTATGTTCCTTTCTTTCTATTCACCAATCTGTTCACGTTTCAGTGATAAAGAAATGTTCTCAAGTACTTTGACGAGTAAAAAGCTCTTTGCAATTCACGAAATGATACAAAATGAAAACTATTGCAAAATTTAATTCCAAAAACTGAATTATTGCAGAAGCTGCCATTCTGTTCCCTGATATTCGAATGAAACCTACACTTCGTAGAGATATGTATGAAAATTCGCATAAATGAAACGAATGAACATTCGCAAGAGTGAAGCGAATCATTCTTTATTTAACAAAGTGAATGTTGGGTGGAATTTTGCTTCCCGTAAGTAAAATATTAGACATAAAATATGTTTAGAAAAAAATGCAAAGATAAATTTGTAATCTTTGTTCGAAAATGGCAAAAAGTTGAATATAAATTGTTGTTGACCTTGAAAATTTACATAAATATTTGACGTGGTGATGAGGTTACCAGGGCTGGTTTGATATTTAATTTTGCCCGGCGCCATACCTTAAGTCGGTTTAGCTAATGATGGGGTTGTTCGGTCGACGATACAGGGACCCTGGTACAACCTCTGTCAGTTAGTTGCTTGGTTGTCACTTACTAATAGTTACACTCTTTACCTATAATGGCGAGACTGTCGGCCATCTCGTACTCCTGAACTATATGAATGGAAACACTGGTGAGGCTAATAAGGTTGCCCTACAATGACTTGACACTATTTCTCTTGTTGAGTTGTTTATTCATTGCCCTTGTTACAAATTAATAATGCATGAATGATATACGAAAAATGGCCTCAGCTCTTACGCTGCGAAAACACATAGTTTTATGTTGAAGACGCGATTACGTTAAAAAAAACTCTTCGACGAAAGTACAGTGGCTCTCCCATGAGTACATTAAAATAGAATACAAAGGTTCCAGTAATTATGATTATACTATTGCAGTTACGATCATTACAGTTTACATGTCGGTACTGAGGACCTCGCGGAGTGAGAGACTTACACCACCGGTCTAGTTCTGTTGCTGAGATGAACTGGGCGAGAATGTAGTTGGCTTCCGCCACAAGTGCCACAAAGCCGAAGCCAAGCGGTGGAAAGCTGAAACACAACCTGACATACCATACATAACATCCTGGAACAGGATTAGGTGATGACAAATTATATGTATTAAATTGAAACATAATTACTTTTAAATAATTAAACTTTAAAAGTTTTTACATTTCTCATAAGTGTGTGCATCTCTCTGCTCAGGACGCACTTGCATTACACTAGCCACAGCGTTGCCAAGTATACAAAGAATAACATCCCTAGCTGTGGCTGTGTATGCGACAACGGTTTTTATGTTTGTTGAAATTAGGAACACTTATAAATTACACTTTGTAGCACTTTTCACACTCTCTCTCTCTCTCTCTCTCTCTCTCTCTCTCTCTCTCTCTGGCCCCCAAGCCAGTTGGCGTGGCGTAGCTGGTGCGGTTGAAACAACTTCGGCAGTCAGAATGGGCACAAAGGAGCTCGTGAATGCGTGTCTCATGTTATATTCTAGTGCACCTAGTACTATCTGTTGTCGAGAAATAAAACTTCCTTCCTACTGATTCCTTAGAATACCACAGGCAAAAATCGAAAATTCGTGTATACTAAAATAATCGAATATTCGAATTGTTTCATTCGATTTTGGCCATCCGGTCAGCAATCTTGTGTTTTGTTGATATCATTACAGATACTGTTTGTATCTTACGTTTTGATATCATTACAGATAATGTTTGTGTTTAACGCCCAGTGAAATTATCTGAAGAATTGCAATAGGTTAATAGTTAACTAGTTGGTCGTATGTAAAAAAAAATGAATGATGAAGTAATTTCCCTATTCGATGACGGTATAAAGAACTATGTTGAAGAACTCTTGAGAGGCAAAATAGGTAAGTTAGTTAAACATTAATTTTATTATTGTGTTTAGGAGACAATGTGTTAGTAGCATACTTAACATTTGCCGAAGTTTGTCATTTCATATCCATANTTTATTATTGTGTTTAGGAGACAATGTGTTAGTAGCATACTTAACATTTGCCGAAGTTTGTCATTTCATATCCATCATGTAGAGATACATAGCTCCGTTTCAGCGGAGGCAAGATTCTGGCAGGTGAAAATAGCACCAATGTTTACTTTTAGCTTATGCTTTCTGCCATCAGCTGGTGGGTCAAATGGCAACTGT
>NQII01011271.1:6090-29428 GCA_002778355.1 Clitarchus hookeri
AGCGGTAATCGCCGACAGTCAGCCACGCGACGGTGTCATTGTCTGCCTGCGATGGGCCGGGTGACCCACTTGAAACGGGCCGATGCACGATGACTCGCATCCAGATGGAGGTTATCAACGTGCAGCGCTGGCGCTTCAGCGGCGCCGTTCAACGGAACGACTCGCTCGTTCAGCTGCTCTCCAAACATGAACCGATGGCATCGCAGTCGCTGCCGATTCCATTTTTTCACATCCCCTATTTGGCGAATAAATAAAATACTCCTTTTTTCTAATTTTTTCCTTTTGACACTCAGTTCTATTCAAAAATGTTAATCAGCCGAGGTGGGGAGAATTTTCCTTATTAAATCAACCTATTCTGATGCTAAATATAATTGCTAAACTTTTTTTAAATTTTTGCTACATTATTTGACCAGTGAAATTCTCATACCACTGCTTATTCTGGGGTTTTTACAGCACACGGCGAATTTTTTATTGTTTCTCAGTAAGACCCATTCGTTGTGTAAATAGGACAATAGTAAGATGGTCACTTTAATGATAAATAATTTTTAGCGCTCATAATCCGAATCTAGAAACTCGTGCTCCAATGATAGATAACATTAAGCGATCTCGGCCACGGAAGTTGCCAGTGAAATACTTTCATAGATGGTGACTCGGAGCAGTATAATTCACTGTAAAAGGTCAATACGAACCACTGGTTCTTCGGTGAAACACTGTCCCTCAACCAAAGCGCGGTTTTGCGCTATATCCTATTATTCAGTTTAACCTATTCAGTTTTCACTAAATAGGTTACATTTTCACAGCTAGAGATTGTGTGAAATGAGGAGAAAGGTTGGCATCTAAACTTCTGCTTGTGTGATAGATAATAAGGCTCACCACCACAGTTTTTGCAGAAATTCTTCGTTTTCGCGTCATAATTTCGTAATTACTGACAATGTACGATTATAAAAAATTTGCATTTTACGAGTTGTTAAATATTTTTGTGCGTAATTTTAATAGTGTGTTATCTACTTGTAAAAAGTCGCGGGTTGTGGAGGGGGGTGGAGGGTTTTTTACGGGCTACATTGAACGAGGAGTCCATGCAGGTGGAAATTTAAAAACGGTTATGGCTTTTACAGCTAATTTTTGTTCCTACAAAATATTGGTTCCAATTTTCTGATATACCTCGCAATTTAAAATAAAGGAAGTGTTTTAAAAATGCTTATAACGAGATCGGTGAAAATACTGTTTATTGAGTACCCATCGTTTTGCCCAAAATCAGGCAAAACGACTTTAGGCAAAACGACTTTAGGCAAAATGACTATTAGGCGAAACGACTTCCTGGCATGTTAATAGAGGAGCTAGAATGTTAGGCGAAATGGTTTTAGGTGAAACGAATTTCTGCAAAACGAATAGGAACTAGCGTTGCCACTAAACGAAAGTAAATGAATTAATACGGAATGACAGACCATTTATTTAGGCAAGCATTACACTAGCTAGCATTCAAAGTATTTTAGATATTTGCATGCACATTATATTAATTTCAGTTTTATATTCGCGTCACTAAAGTGAAAAGATATGTTTTTGTTACAAATTTTTCTTTTGTAATCTTTTATTTTCGATTTTCTGTTCAGCTGCAATGAATTTAGATAAGTTATATCGACCTCGAAAGAAAGTAAGTGAAATGAAAAACTGAAACCTTTTCCGATTGCATAGAAGTGTTCATAGGTTGCTACGTAAATTAAAGGCTTTTTTCATGACACGGCGATAAGGACGTTATACTAATTATGATGTAACATAGGTTTAATAATTTAATAACTTTTGTGTGTTTCCTGTTTACTGTCATAAAATTAGAAAAATATCAGTTTATAAACCACCTGACGACATTTTCACAGCACGGTCCTAGCAGATACTGATAAGAATTGAAACTTAAATTCTTGTTGATCTTAAATTTAAATAATATTATTTAAAACTAAACCAAATAATTAAAATATTTCCAGCACTGGTGGTGTGGGGTAGAAGCGAAGGTGGCGACCTTGCAGGCTACCACTACCACCACCACCACCACCACCTTCCGCGCGTGCCAGATTCCTTTTAATTTTATAACCAAAATTTAATACATATGTTTTCTTGGCTTTGATGATGTAAAACATATAATATATTAATATTACAGATTCTTCCAAGTTCAGTGCTCTTGTCATGTTTTATAGAACAATAAATACATACAACTGCAGTATTTGTGAAATTAAAATTAGTTTCACTCTTGCGTAATCGGCCAAGTTTCTAACCGAGTTTGTAGGAGGCACACCAATGCAACAGTTTCTTCGACTCCACTGGACGCTACATAGACATACAGAAGGTTTCGGGAATAAAATTATGTCCTCTCTACAAAACGCTTATTATGGGAGTGGTCTTTTTATTAGTTAGTTCCGTTCGTCTATGAATACGTATGTATTACAGCAGATCATGATTAAGTTAAAACAACTTACCCGAGTTTGTTACATAATAATGAACACAAGGGGATGTGTTAAGTGCTTACTGTTTTCTGGGAACACGGCTATTGACCCAAGTACTTCACATAAATAAACATTTAACTAAACATACGTGTATTACGACATGCTGACACTTTTAAAACGAGCAAATTTATTTGCTTCCGTTGTACTTATGACATTAGAAATAGATTGATGGTTAGATTCGTCAAATGACATACCAAGAAATGGCGTTTCCTATAAAGGAGTAGGGACATATATATGTGTAATCGACCTTGTGTAAACTTGAAAGCTCGTGTAGGAAAATATACAAACCCAAAATCAATATCAGTTATAGTGATACGAGTTTTGCTGGTGTAAATTATCACGGGTGTAATTTCTATTATAATATATTCGTTTAAAAAAAAAAAACCATCAATAATTAGTCACTCAAAATTTAGGTGGACCGAAATGTATTTAGGGGGGGCTGGCCACACAATCCGCCACCCCCTCCCCCCTTCAATCCTTGGCTTAGGGCCTGTTCACTNAAAAAAAAAAACCATCAATAATTAGTCACTCAAAATTTAGGTGGACCGAAATGTATTTAGGGGGGGCTGGCCACACAATCCGCCACCCCCTCCCCCCTTCAATCCTTGGCTTAGGGCCTGTTCACTGGTAAACACTTGACTTACGTCAGCTATGGTTCCGATACTGCTGATGAGCACTGGTTGGCAGTTGTTTCCGCGAGTTGCTGTGTAAGGCTGGAAGGATTACTGTGAACTCTGAAAATAATTGGAACTTGGAAGGTCGTCCAACGCCATAATCACACGCAGTCGCGTGATTATAAACATATTTTCTCTAAAGATATTTGCAGACTTTCAGAAAACAGTAGTGTGGTAATTTAATACAAAACTACTATTACTCCTTGGTGAAATTGTCCGAATAAACAATGAAAATATTATTAAAACAGTTAATTAATATTTTTAAGAAAATATGCGATCACCGGGTGGACACACTACAGAGAACGGCTGATCAAATGATCCATTGCTATACACAAAATTTAATATTGTACAATAAAAAATGGTTAAAATATTTTTAACCCTGTTAGTAAAATATTTGTTTATATAAGAATATTTTAGTTTTAAATGGCGTGTCTTGTAATCTTAGGTACGAAAAATTATTTTTAACCTTCAGGTGAATTTTTTTTCTGTGAGAGTGGTATTAGAGAAAGAGAAAAAATTGGTGAGGCATTTTTTGTGTGGAGTTTGGTACGGTCTTGTCCAATAAATACTCAATTTATCTCTGTATTCCTACAGATTTTATTTTGAATATCGCGCAGTATGTTGGATTTATTCGATCAAATATTGTTGCAGTGCTGCACGAAGGATGTTTACGCAGTTTTTTCTACTGTGCTGCCAATATCACTGCGATGTGCATGGCTGTCACGACCTAACAATTCATTGGCTTTAGTTATTACTGTGGTTTTTTCCTGTTTTATCCCCAGCGTTGTTTATGAACTACTTTTGTTCGACATTGACGTAATTTACATATATACAGCCATACAGTCCTATATATTCATTTTGTACAACACAAATGCAACTATATCAGTTTAAATAAGTTGGTGCTTATGCGAACAACTATCTTCCAGCAAAGAAAAGCCCATAATTGTGCAGAAATAAATCTGTGGAACCTATGGAACCTAATATATCAAGAGATGTTTACAAAACAATCATTCGCCGCACTGAACAACTAAGGAAATACATATAAACATATTTTTAACGAAATGAGCCCGAATATATGAAAAGCATGTTGTCTGCATTTCGTTTACAAAAAAAAATCGAAATTATTAAAAAAAAAAATTTTTAATACTATTTTTAAACGGAGTACATGTGAACGCGCCTGTTTTGTGTTTAAAATAAGTTACGATTAGTAAAATTAGATAACTATACGAAACATTTTATTTTAAAGTAGCGGTGGATTAGTTTACATGCTTGTCAAGTTTATATTTTCCCATAGAATATGCGTAAAAAAAAAGCGCTAACTTTCAATTAGTAATGAGCTAAACAGTTTCTTTTTATGACAGCCTGTGTACAACGATATAATTGTACGTACAGGCTCGGGTGGAAGCTTCCACGAGACCTGCCACCCGAGCCTGCATGCTCGCAGTTATGGAGGGTTCTTTGCAATAACCTATCCAACGATACTTGTTGCCGCACAAGTAAAGACGAGTGCGTTTTGCTACGATTAACTTCTGCAAACTGTGGACCATCTTCACCCACGACTTCAGCATAACGTATTTATGCACAGCATTTTGTTGTTATAACTGCAACTTTTTTGTTAAATAAACACGAATGTTTACCTTTATTTTCACACAATAAATTAAGTAGGCATTTTCTTGACTTTTTAATTACTATTTATCCGTGTTTAATAGTCTTACCTTCTTTCAAAAACTAAAATAAACAAAATTACTATATCAACCTCTTTCTATGATTGGCTAAAATTTCAACATTTTAGGAAACCTTCCATTAAATATTGCAAACGACCAATTACGAAAACGTACATGAAAACGGCCAGCAGTCCGCCATATCTTCCGCAGAACCTTCCACATCAGCGGCGATGCAACATTCCATGGAATATTCCACGGAAACGTCCATCGTGGCTTACGGGTTTAACCGTCATAACGATACAATTTTAATTAAATTAACTGGTTATATAATAATTTACTTTTTCACAGTTAATTTCATATAACATGCATCATACTGTTTACGTTGCTAGAAGTTGAATAACTAGCATAGTTTTCTTTAAATTACAAGCAATTCTTGGTGTTACATAACGTTGTTTGGTTTACTGGACTCCCGAGATGTGTTATCAAGCGTACACAGTTATTATTTTTTATGCATACAACAATTACAACATTTTGACGTTTCTTTTGGTAAAAACGAAGAACTGTCATAAAACGGCTAATTTTTTTTTTTTTTTTTTTTTTTAGATTTTTTTTACAATTTGAAATTTTGTAAATGGTTATTTAACAACACCGGTGGAGGAAAGTACCTGCTCGTTTGAGCTTAAAGTGAAAATGGTTGAAAGTCTTCACGTAGTTGTATAAATTGGCTACCTAAACAGTTACAATTATTTTTTACTGTTACCATCTTTTTAACGAAGCCTAAATAGTTACATGAATTGTCAACCTAATAAGTTACAGTTTTTTTAACTGTTAACATCGTCATAATCTTTACAAGTACTCGCAGTATTTATCTGAACGGTGAATGTTACGTAATGATGAAATAATGACTGTTCTGCAGTAAACAGCAACAGTCGCTATCTTAAAAAAAATCCGGAACATATTTGTTATTTCGTGGCTATCCGTTAAACAGAACTTTGGTAACTGTAACGTTATGGTACAAACTAATTATAACCGTTAAATTTAACTGTTGCTATAACAACGCTCATACCTACATTCAGTAGTACTGAGTGTATACTCCATACAATAAATTTATTTGCTCAGTGCACATGATCAGGTATTTCTGAGAAATTCAAACTTTTTTTCTAAATTCCAGTTAGTTTGTAGATCAACAGAGGAATTAATTTAAGAGTAAAATTCATAGTTTAATCCTTATTTATTTTACTTGCGTGTAAATTACTGCCGAGAATTCCAAAACAATCAATCCACTGAGAACCAGAAATATTTTGTGGTAAGGGATAAATATTCTCTTGAAAAACAACCCTGGTAAATCTTCAATGATAACAGTAAAAGAATACTGACCCTGCTATCTACCGAATAATGTTTCAACTGTACAAAAATAACTTCAAAAACTCACACCAGAGGCCAGATATACGCGACATAAATTCACAATCTAGAACGACCATACAACAGGACCACAGATGTTAGAACGATCGTACAAAAGAAACACACAATTTAGAACCACATATTGCAGAACCACATATGTTAGAAACGTCGTACAACTGAAATCTACAACATAAAACTATCTTACAGCAGAAACGTATATGTTAGAACGGTTGTAGAATAGAAACACACGCTTAAGAACTATCATACACTAGAAGCACGCATCTAAGACTGTCGTTTATTAGAATTACATAACCTATAACTGGTTCTCGTTAGAATTCTCTGTCTTGTGTGGTTATAGTGTATGTGTTTCTGAGTTGTGACAGCAGCCCCTTGGAAACTACCGGACGCGCCATACTTGGGGCGATTGTTCAAAAGTTTGATTCAAAAAGTGTGAAGAAACCGCGCATCCAAACAGCGTCGTAATTAAAAAAAACAAACAANATAAAAAAAAACAATTCCAGTTAAGGAACTTCCAAAATAGATTTAAATACTTTTAAAATATCGAAAGCATGAAATCTGCCACGTAGACTTTCGCTATTTTCTCTGTATTTAGTTAAAGATGCTTGCTGAACATGGGTTTAAAACAAGTACTTATCTATATACACAATTTAAATATTAAAAGTTATTCCCGATGTAACCGAAAATTAATGGCGTCTTTCCCGAAGAGGCATCCAAAATTATTTAATTTTTATTCTTCGATAGCTGTCTTGTAAAATTTCTCGCTTATGGCAGTAACAAAAGAGCAAGTTCTTTTATACTCACGTAACTTAATTATGAATGTAAGACCACCCTACAGAAAAATTGCAGTAACAGTTTACACCAGGCAAGTCCTTATAGTAAAAAAGAACCATTAGCCAGGCCACTAGGGATTATGATTTGTGCTGTTTTAAGCCTGCAAAAGTGCACCGCTGGTTCGGTAATAAAATATGCAGTACTGATTTTATATAACAGTATTTATACTTTTCTTACCGTATGACAATTCAAACGGACGTAATGGAGTGTCTTGATACGTGTTTAAGTTTGTTTACATCGTAAATAGTTCGCGTTTTTGTCATCTAGCGGTAAAGGATGCCAATCGAGTTTCAGGAAACTAAGGATTCTTCATTCATCAAAAAGTTTATTTGTGGGAAAGGAAGGAATGTTTTACGCCCGCTCCCTGGCACATGCGCTACAAATTGTTATAAATTTAAGGGAAGTAACAAAAGTTTTCACTGAAGTTTGCGTAAACAAAATTCAAAAGGAACGCCCCGAACATCACGGAGTAGTCACGCAGGGAGGCATTAAAATGCTATTAATTTTCATCGTAATTCTACACCGTTGGCTCGTTTTTTTCCTGGTGTAATCAAAATGTAATCACTTTGTCGTTATGGGTGGCTAAAGATTCTTCCCTCCTGAAACTTCCCGTCCCTAAAAAAGACAACAGGAAATACTTCGACAATGGCAGGCCCTTGCTAAAGTTGCCAGTTAAAGTGCATTAAACTGGGAAGTTATGTCTGCTCTGGGGTAGTCGTGGTGTAAATATTTTTCTCCTTTATATAGGTGTGTTTTAAAACATTTCCGTGTTGTGAACGGAGAGCGGATTATAAACGCCATTTTTTTTCTAATACAATGCTTACTATTGTAGCGGTTTTTTTTTGGACGGTCACGGCATACATCTGGCGCGAACAGTCATTAAAGCACGTAAAGGAAAAACTGGGTAATAACACGGCATATGTCAACGCCTCCATCTGATGTAAGCGTGGCATGTTTAGATAAATAAAAATATCACAGTACAAACATACCTACATTTTTGGGACTCTCTTGCCTGGCGCTTGAACCGCGTTGCAGTGTGTTTGGATTGCAAGTTTTTTTTTAACGAAACAATTCCACTTTCTGAAAATAACACACACAAAAAGAGATATGCCGAATGCTTACAAGTCATAAATCGCATTAAGAACAACATTTCGGCGCACTCCAACATAACTAAAAAAGGCCTTTTTTAAAACATCCGTATCTCAAAATATTTGCGTCAAATATATACAAAACTACTCGAGGGTCCTGCATTGAACTTTGCTACAGAACGTGCACCAATAAAATGATAGGGCAATTTCTTAGAGACGCACAGATAAGCGCAGCACGACGAGAACACTGCACGGCAGTTCAGAGCCCTGTGCGTAGCGGCGATGGTTCACTTGATGCGCATGCCTGGGTAGCCCTTATAGTTCCCTCGCTTCTAAGTCTCAAACCCGAAAAATAGCTCCAGGTAGGTGGACCTATGCCATGATGTCATGACTGTCTACGTATATACTACATCAATATATTATAGCGTTTTGATCATATTCGTCAGTATCTGCCGTTTCGTTTTAGACTTATCCTTACTGAAATAAAGGGCAACAACGACAAACGTCCGAAAATAAGTAATTTTCAAATTTCAGTAGGAGAGGAAAGGTGTATATAATTAAATAATGTTGGTCACGAAAAAAAAATTGCAAAACTTCACTTTACGCTAAACCGAGTTGCATGAGGCCAATTATAATTTAGTATCGGGTTTTATTAACATGCATATTTGGTTTGTCGAAATTGCACATACTAATATGTAGGAATTGAAGTCTAAATTCACGTCATGTTATTGTATTGTAAATGAAATAAATTTCATGTCTGCATCCGTGCTGTCGTATATTTAATTCAAGAATTTTGTGCACAGTAATGTTATTTCCTGAGCGAAGCTAAGTGTAATCTTGCGCACGCACGTACGCACTGGATCGCGAGTCTACAAGTTTACTGAAGTTGGCTCCAGCTTTATAAGTTCAGATGTTTTCCAGGTACCATGAATGTGTAATTAACAGTGTGATCAAGTCAACAAGTCAATATAAAATTTTAAAATTTATTTCATTATAAGACGTGATTATTAGTCATCCTGATATTTAAAACAAATTGTGGAGATTCATAAAATCCGTACAAAACAGCAAAATACCTCTCTATTACGACCTACAAAATACTTTATGCTTGAAGCTTACGATATAAATTAAATTCATAATCTCGATGTAAATATAGTTGCACATGTCATTTGGAAAATTTATATACATGCATGACGAGAAACTGAAATAATATTAAAGAATANGTAAATATAGTTGCACATGTCATTTGGAAAATTTATATACATGCATGACGAGAAACTGAAATAATATTAAAGAATATTTCCTGCTCAAAAATTTTGTTGAAATCTGTCAAAAGGAGGAATTCTTTCCTCGAGAATGTGAAAAAGTCACGTCAGTTTACAATATTACGTCTTACAGGAAAGAGACCCGAAACGCCTTCGCAGTGTTCGCCCTCCATTCATTCAAAATGGGAATATAAGGAGTCACCTAAAATTATTGAAGTCATGTGCTTGAAGCATGACAGCTCTACCAGAATGTCACGCATGATCACATTTCCGTGTGCTCTTTGGTGTTAACGTGGTTGTTCTGGTGACAATGCCAGAATAAATATGCAAATAAATTACACCGAGATGTTTTCGGTTGATTTTGCGTGGGCTTGTACCGAACACATTTGAGGTTGATTACAATTATTCGTCGTGCAACTCGTGGCGGGTTTGAACTTTCTCAAACGAATTAAGTCCGAGGGTGCGCCATCAGCCGTTCTGTTATCCAAAGTAACGGTATTCGATCAGCGAGTTCATTTCAGAGTTGAGTGATGGCATCAGTAATCGCTTGTATCAACTGGTCCCGTGTGTCAGGTTTCCGTGCGCTCATACCCTACTCTTCAGGCAGACACAGGAGGAAAAGTTCAATGGGGAGAGGTCAGGAGACCGTGGCGGCCATGGGACTGGGTTACTTCTTCCTATCCATCTGCGCGGATACTCTACGTTCAAGAATTCAGTCTCGGCCCTGCTGAAATGTGGAGGCGCCCCATCCTGTTGCAACCACACATTACGTCGTACTGCTAATGACGCATCTTCCAATAAGAGGGGTAAGTCGGCTTANCCCCATCCTGTTGCAACCACACATTACGTCGTACTGCTAATGACGCATCTTCCAATAAGAGGGGTAAGTCGGCTTATAGAAATTGTTTGTAGAAATGATCACTGAGATTGCCTTGTATGGAATGTCGTCCAATTAGATGATCTCCACGTAATCCACACTACACGTTCACGAAAACCGTTCTTGGAAATTTGTGTTTATTGCATTTCCGTCACTATAACTCTGAAACGGAGATTCATAGCCTCAATGTGTATATGACTTTTTTTTAAATTTCTACTAACCTCTATAACATGCTGGGGCAGCGGTGGTGTAGTGGTCACACTATTAGCCTCCCACCTAGGCGAACCGGGTTCGATTCCCGGCGGGATTTTTCTAGGATTTTCGCAGGAGGGAATCGCCGCTGGTCGGTGTATTATATCGGGGATCTCCCGTTTCCCCTGTCCTTGAATTTCGGCGCTGCTCTGTACTCACCGTGTTTAACCTTATCGGCTCTCAAGACCTCGTTGTTAAGAGTTTCCCAAATCTCTCCACACCACTCTAGCTAGAACACGCTGGCGAAGTTTGTCAGTTTCGTCGCGGAACATTCTGTACATCCACACAGAGCCACGTTATTATCTTTACTGATTTGTACAGCGCGTGGACTATTGCCCGTGACCTTAAAGTTCAAAGATCGGGAACGTAAACCAGCGCCCGATCTCCAGAGAGACAGGCAGGCACACTAACCACTGCATCAAAGTGAGCCACCACTGCGAATGAAGTTCGTGGAAAATTGCAGTAAAATTTCGAAGTGAAATCAGTTTCACCGTAGTCTTATCGGCGTGCNCCCCATCCTGTTGCAACCACACATTACGTCGTACTGCTAATGACGCATCTTCCAATAAGAGGGGTAAGTCGGCTTCTAGAAATTGTTTGTAGAAATGATCACTGAGATTGCCTTGTATGGAATGTCGTCCAATTAGATTATCTCCACGTAATCCACACTACACGTTCACGAAAACCGTTCTTGGAAATTTGTATTTATTGCATTTCCGTCACTATAACTCTGAAACGGAGATTCATAGCCTCAATGTGTATATGACTTTTTTTAAATTTCTACTAACCTCTATAACATGCTGGGGCAGCGGTGGTGTAGTGGTCACACTATTAGCCTCCCACCTAGGCGAACCGGGTTCGATTCCCGGCGGGATTTTTCTAGGATTTTCGCAAGAGGGAATCGCCGCTGGTCGGTGTATTTTATCGGGGATCTCCCGTTTCCCCTGTCCTTGAATTTCGGCGCTGCTCTGTACTCACCGTGTTTAACATTATCGGCTCTCAAGACCTCGTTGTTAAGAGTTCCCCAAATCTCTCCACACCACTCTAGCTAGAACACGCTGGCGAAGCTTGTCAGTTTCGTCGCGGAACATTCTGTACATCCACACAGAGCCACGTTATTATCTTTACTGATTTGTACAGCGTGTGGACTATTGCCCGTGACCTTAAAGTTCAAAGATCGGGAACGTAAACCAGCGCCCGATCTCCAGAGATACAGGCAGGCACACTAACCACTGCATCAAAGTGAGCCACCGCTGCGAATGAAGTTCGTGGAAAATTGCAGTAAAATTTCGAAGTGAAATCAGTTTCACCGTAGTCTTATCGGCGTGCNCTGCGAATGAAGTTCGTGGAAAATTGCAGTAAAATTTCGAAGTGAAATCAGTTTCACCGTAGTCTTATCGGCGTGCAGTCGTGGTCTGTTAATTAACCTCGCGTCACGCGCGTGCTGAAGACAGTCAGTCCTAACTGGGGAGCCCCCCCCCCTTTTCCGTCACCCCACCTAACCTTTAATATTCAGAGTGCGTGACCCCTTAATTGCCTGCTGGCAGCGGCGTTACAGAGGGTCGTGAAAAGAGGGGTGTGGTAGGACGGGGACGTANGTGACCCCTTAATTGCCTGCTGGCAGCGGCGTTACAGAGGGTCGTGAAAAGAGGGGTGTGGTAGGACGGGGACGTAGTAGGGTGGGAACTAGCCACCCAGGAGGGTTGTGCCTCGAGTCTCGGAGGCAGATTAATCACCGCTATCTCAGCGGGTGGTCCACCGTTAGAACCTGAAATTGCCCTTGGAGGGATGCGCGGAAGACGTTAGGGGTATCCCAGCACGGCTCTTTCTATTCACTCCCCCTCCCNGAGTCTCGGAGGCAGATTAATCACCGCTATCTCAGCGGGTGGTCCACCGTTAGAACCTGAAATTGCCCTTGGAGGGATGCGCGGAAGACGTTAGGGGTATCCCAGCACGGCTCTTTCTATTCACTCCCCCTCCCCCTCCCATGCAAGGTTCGTTCAACCCTGACGACTACCCCATTCCATTCCAGTAATAACAAGAATTCCGGTGTGCAATTTCCGGAGGGTACAGAGATTACGCGCAACCGCTTGATACACTGGCTTCATATAGTCACATCTCTTCGTGAAATGTTGGAAGTGACAAGCTGAATCTCNCGCGCAACCGCTTGATACACTGGCTTCATATAGTCACATCTCTTCGTGAAATGTTGGAAGTGACAAGCTGAATCTCCCAGTAAAGCGGAAATAGCTGGCGTTAGTGTTGTCAAAGTGTGGTGTTTGCGATGGCTGCGAAACACAAGATGTTAACTCTGGTAGAGGTTCATTGCCCTCAAGGTTACTGACATGAAGGCTGTTCTGACGCATAATTTTAATTGCTAGCTTACACCAAGTAGCTACTTAGCCATTTTGAAGGACTGTATTTTACGTCTTTTAAGAAGCTTCTCTTATTTGTATCCACTTCAAGGCTCATCGAATTCTTCATAGGACTACCACGAAGCAGTAAACAAATTCTTGGTGCGAGATGTTCTTCCAGCATCAACGTTTGCCTCTGCCATTGTTTACCCGAGCGTTTAACAATGATGTGCAATTTGTTTACAGAAGGAAAATATTTACTGTGAACTGGTGATAGTATAGAGCCGCACAGTTGAACTGGCCATTTTTTTTCCCACTTCCATGTCTGAAAATAATTACACTGGTGCTACATTAAATAGTAGCGTCTTTTTAGACAATCGTTTCAAGATCTGCGTTTATAAGGTGTTCANAATTACACTGGTGCTACATTAAATAGTAGCGTCTTTTTAGACAATCGTTTCAAGATCTGCGTTTATAAGGTGTTCAGTACACATTGCTGAATGACTTGCCATCAAATTTTCAAAAGTTTAAAACATTTTATTACTCGAACTGCTAAGAGCTTCGGTGTTCCCAGAAATAATACATTCGAAAATTCCATTATTTGTTTTCAAAATGAAGTCACGTGTTGTACTTTCCTTTGATGAGTAAATTTCTAAATCCACCTTTCAAGACAAAGCAAGGTCGCTCGTATTTGCATTTGTTCCCAGTGTTTATTTTGTCACGCTTTGTGATATAAAAATTCTTATGGCAGGTCTTGTCCACAGCAGGCGATGTTAGCGGACATGTCTGATGACACCTAATGCTGATTGGGACACGTGATCCTCTGATGTCACCGCTCTCGGTCCGAATGTCCGAGGGTACGAGGTCCTATGTTCATTCGTCAACTTATAATTTTTCAGCGGACCATGTCGGAAACTAATCCCGGAGAAGACGAATTATGGCTCCTTTACGAAATTTCGCAAGCAAGTAACTTAATCTTCTATCTACACAATGCCATACGTGAAAAAAGGAGGCCAGAAAATGTACTGTAGTGTCTTCATGGTTACTTCCAAATTTTCTGAAGTCTTGCTCAAATTATACTTGCAGGCTATTCCTCTATTTTTTCACATCACGCAAACACAAGCTAAGTACACTGACGTTTGTGAAAAATGCAACACCAACATGGATACATGTGATTGAAATGAACTTTATGCCACAGATTAGGTATATGACAATACACAATTGATTAGGATTACAGAACTGTTCATGATCTCTGTCCTCGAGAATTCACTATGGTGTGAAGCCCCGAAGTGCTGAAATCAGAGCCCCAAAACGTCGTGATATGGAATCAAAGATGATTTGGATATGTTCNACAGAACTGTTCATGATCTCTGTCCTCGAGAATTCACTATGGTGTGAAGCCCCGAAGTGCTGAAATCAGAGCCCCAAAACGTCGTGATATGGAATCAAAGATGATTTGGATATGTTCCTCCCTCCACGCGGTTTGTATGCTAGTCCACAAAGCATCAATAGTGGTTCCTGGAGGTTCGTGACGAAAAAGTCGCTGACCAACCATATCCCAGACATGTTCGATGGGCGAGATATGAGGCGAACGTCAGTATATGGAAGCAGTGGTACCCGTCGTTCATTGAAGAAGGTTGGCACATTCCTCGCCATATGTGGCCGGGTATTGTCCAGCTAAAATATGGAATGTGGAGTCACCTGAAGGAGGGGCAGNAATTACACTGGTGCTACATTAAATAGTAGCGTCTTTTTAGACAATCGTTTCAAGATCTGCGTTTATAAGGTGTTCCGTACACATTGCTGAATGACTTGCCATCTAATTTTCAAAAGTTTAAAACATTTTATTACTCGAACTGCTAAGAGCTTCGGTGTTCCCAGAAATAATACATTCGAAAATTCCATTATTTGTTTTCAAAATGAAGTCACGTGTTGTACTTTCCTTTGATGAGTAAATTTCTAAATCCGCCTTTCAAGACAAAGCAAGGTCGCTCGTCTTTGCATTTGTTCCCAGTGTTTATTTTGTCACGCTTTGTGATATAAAAATTCGTATGGCAGGTCTTGTCCACAGCAGGCGATGTTAGCGGACATGTCTGATGACACCTAATGCTGATTGGGACAGGACACGTGATCCTCTGATGTCACCGCTCTAGGTCCGAATGTACGAGGGTACGAGGTCCTATGTTCATTCGTCAACTTATAATTTTTCAGAGGACCATGTCGGAAACTAATCCTGGAGAAGACGAATTATGGTTCCTTTACGAAGTTTCGCAAGCAAGTAACTTAATCTTCTATCTACACAATGCCATACGTGAAAAAAGGAGGCCAGAAAATGTACTGTAGTGTCTTCATGGTTACTTCCAAATTTTCTGAAGTCTTGCTCAAATTATACTTGGAGGCTATTCCTCTATTTTTTCACATCACGCAAACACAAGCTAAGTACACTGACGTTTGTGAAAAATGAAACACCAAGATGGATACATGTGATTGAAATGAACTTTATGCCACAGATTAGGTATATGACAATACACAATTGATTAGGATTACAGAACTGTTCATAATCTCTGTCCTCGAGAATTCACTATGGTGTGAAGCCCGGAAGTGCTGAAATCAGAGCCCCAAAACGTCGTGATATGGAATCAAAGATGATTTGGATATGTTCCTCCCTCCACGCGGTTTGTATGCTAGTCCACAAAGCATCAATAGTGGTTCCTGGAGGTCCGTGACGAAAAAGTCGCTAACCAATCATATCCCTGACATGTTCGATGGGCGACATATGAGGCGAACGTCAGTATATGGAAGCAGTGGTACCCGTCGTTCATTGAAGAAGGTTTGCACATTCCTCGCCATATGTGGCCGGGTATTGTCCAGCTAAAATATGGAATGTGGAGTCACCTGAAGGAGGGGCAGTACCTCAGGCTCTAAAATCTCCCTGATGTAGCGGTTGCTGTTTAGATTGCCCTCAATACGTAGGAGTCGAGATCGCATGTTGTATCCAATGGCGCCTCAAACCACCACACTGGGTGTTTGTCCGTTATACCGCTCCACGATGCAGGCTGCTAGATTGCGGTCACCACGGTAGCGTCTAACACGTATGCGGCCATCAATGCAGAGCAGGTTGAAGCGGGACTCGTTCGAAAACACTACATTTTGCCACTCAGCACGCCAGCGAGGCGTTAACGTGCCCATTGCAGTCTGAGGCGTTTGTGGTTTCTGGACAATGGAATCCGACACAATGGCATGCGTACCACTAGTCTAGCCCGCAGCAGACGGTATCGAAACGTCGACGCAGACACGTCCACACCCGTTGCAGTGCTCCAGTGTCAAGCCAACACTGTGAACGAGGCTGCTTGGTCCGTTACGGCCATGCGAACAAGATGGCGGTCATCCCGTGCTGTGGTTACATTGCGTTGTTCAGTACCAGCTCGTCGCTGCGTACGACCTTCTTCTATCCACTGGTGCCACACACGCATCACTGTCGTAGCAGCATGCCCTGTACGAGCCGAAATGTCACGATATGACAAACCCGTTTCCCGGAGACCGATCATTCTGCCCCATTCGAACTTAGTAACATGCTGATTTGGCGCCCTATGACATCGACGAGGCATGCTGGCATTCTGAGATCGGCATAACACGGACCTTCCCGGTCACACAAGAGAGGGTGCTGCTGGGCCTACGTGTACGCCATCTCTGCAATCGTAATCACTTATTACTGGTACACTGTTCTAAACATCTTTCTAGTTTTGATTATTCGGACCATTCTTTATGGGTGTTGCAATTTTCTCAAACGATAGTGTACACTACAGAGACAACGCACTGTATTTGTGTGCACTAAGTTTAATAAAATTTTACATGAGAACCGTTCGTACTAGGCATTACCAACACACATATTTCCTCTCTGATTTTATTCATACATCATCTGGCCTAGCAGCTAGGCGCCGGCCGCCATGTTGAATCCATGTGACCTCGGACTTTGACCTTTAACCCAAAAATCCAAAAAAATCCGAAAAATCCAAAAATTCTAAAAAATTCTAAAAAATATATATTTTAATATATAGCAATTATTAAAAAAATTATTACAAAACTTATTTAACAAAATAAGATTTCGGCAGGTCCCCACATTCCCCTCCACCCATACTCATTCCGCTATCTTGGTAGGTGCAGTCCACGATCTTGGTAGGCGTTACAGCTACCATCTGCCATCTTGGTATGTGCAGTCAGCCATTTTGGTAAGTGCAGCCATCCACCATCTTGATCGGTGCAGTCCGCCATCTTGTTTCATACTTCCATATTGATAGGTGCNAAAATTCTAAAAAATTATAAAAAATATATATTTTAATATATAGCAATTATTAAAAAAATTATTACAAAACTTATTAAACAAAATAAGATTTTGGCAGGTCCCCACATTCCCCTCCACCCATACTCATTCCGCTATCTTGGTAGGTGCAGTCCACGATCTTGGTAGGCGTTACAGCTACCATCTGCCATCTTGGTATGTGCAGTCAGCCATGTTGGTAAGTGCAGCCATCCACCATCTTGATCGGTGCAGTCCGCCATCTTGTTTCATACTTCCATATTGATAGGTGCAGCTGTCCGCCATCTTGGCTGGTGCAATCTACCATCCTGGTAGGCATCAAAGCCACCGTCTGCCATCTTCGTTTTTTTCGTTTGGCATTTGTTTATGCATTACTGGAGTTCGTCTCTCACAGCTTCGTAGGTCCAACAGCTACGCAGGTTATTTGCATGCCTCTGCAAGTTATCGCGCTTAGCAAAGGCCATGCCACAGTTTCCACACTAATATGCCACTCTATCTGCATTATTCGAACATCCATACTTTTCGTGTATCCGAGCACATTTGGTGAATGCAAACGAAGTGTCACAGAAGCGGCACGGGTACTGAGGTAACGTCATTTAAAATTAGATCAATTGTAAATAAATAAATTTAAAAAACTAAGTTCTAGTACCACATTTTCTGAGGTTACATATACCTCCTGAGACTAGCTGGCACGAACCGATTCTCCAAATGTGAGCAGATTTTCAATTTCGCGGGAATATATATGCGTATTATGTGCACAGCTTGATAATATCCTGCGACCTGACGAAATTAAATATCTGAGCTTACTAGTTAGAATGCTAAAAGATAAGGGATGAGAGAGCGATCTGTCACCTCTGTCATCAGACGAGAAACTGTGCCGAGGGTTGACATTGTTCCCATGAAATACTTTCCCCACACTAGCATGCTCTGGTGGACACTGCTGAAAACAAGCGCGGTAGTGATAAGGGATTAAGAAATGGTGAATAATTGGTCGGACTAAAGTGACCGAGGGGAAGGGGGGTAAGGAGGAAAAGAATGAACACTTAATTTCAATGGTAATTTAATTAGAATTAAAACAAAAAATATTTTGGTCGATCTTAATTAAAAATCTTAATACAAAAAAATATCGATGTAATAATTTATACTTGTAGGTATACTACTGATTGAAAAAATAATTTCCTTAAAAATAGGAATCAAAAATTACAAATTTTTCTATGACTATAAATATGAGTGCCGACAGCTCACTTTGCTGCTAAATCATCAGAATGAGCGGACGCCGGCAGCTCGCCTCACAGTGAAATCAAAAAATTAACGCCACCTGTTTGTTGAAAATATAATCTAACATGGAAAGTGCTGACAGAACCACCTATAATTTAAAAAAACCATAATAAAATATGGCTGCCTCGTGGTGGCCAAATCGGCAGCTCGCTTGGTGAAGAAATCGAGAAAATAGTGCCACCTAGGTGTTGAAAACAGAATCCAATATGGAGGGCACCGACAGCGCAACATATAATTTAAAAACATAAACATATGTATATGGCTGCCGCCTGGTGGTTGAATCAGCAACTTGCCTGTTGGGTAAATTAACACACTAGCGCTACATAGGTGATGAAAACATATGAAATCCAATATGTCAGTCAAACGAAGTGAGAGACAAACTCCAGTAATGTACAAACAAATGACAAATGAAAAAACCAAGATAGCGGATGGTGACTGTAATGCCTAATAATATGGTGGACTGCATGGGCCAAGATGGCGTACTGCACTTACCAAGTTTGTGGACTGCACCTACAATTATAGCGGACGGCTGACCAAGATGGCGGACTGCTCCTACCAAGATTGCTGATGGTGACTGTGACGCCTAACAAGATGGTGGACTGAACCTACCAAGATGGCAGAATAAGTATGGCTGGAGAGGGGCGTGGAAAACCGCCGGAAATTTAAGTTTTTTAAATAAATATTTAAAAAAAAATTTTAATTAAAAATAATATCTAACAATTTTTTAAAATTTTTATATACGTATTTTTATAAGCTTCTGGATTTTTTTTATTTTTTCTAATGTTTTAAGTTTTTATTTTTTTTATTTTTAGATTTTTGGTTTAAATGTCAAAGGTTAAAGTCATGGCGGCTGGCTGGTGTGTATCTCCGACGCCAGAAGATGGCGGCCAGCCGGCGACTACCACCTACACCGGACGCCGATGCCACAGACTCATAATAATCATACTACTGCCGTACTCTAACGTCAACGGATTACGTAGGAGGGACGCCATTTTGTTGCCTATTTGTGTGTATTTGTGTGAACTGTGAAGTTCCTGCTTTTCTTTCCACCGATATTATGTACGTGAGCAGCGGTCGATTATCTTCTATTGATTGTGTTCTGGTTGGACTTGATCGCTGTTTTTAATGCTTTCCTTCTGGCGAGCTTAAAGGACGCACTTGCCAGTAGTTAACTAATAAACTACAGCCAACTTCATGCAGAGTATTCGAGGCATTTGAGTTAAAAATAATGGCGGTTATTGCATATTTGGAGATGACTGGAAGTAGCAAACATCTTAAGATAAGTATTAAAAAAATATGAATATACCTTATTCTTGATCTGTGTTTACGAAAAAATAGTGTGGAAAAACCAGTAAAACTTTGGCTTAGAAAAACGTGTAAAATTTAACGCGTAGTTTCATATCATCCGTAGTTAACAAAAATTTTCAACTTTGTGGTTCATGATCCGTTGCATAATGTATTAGCGTATTTAGGCTTTTTTTCGTTTGTCTTTTATATAGTCGCGTAATGTATTGGAAAATTAGTTCGTTACCCATGAGAATCTTCGTTAACATGAAATGCAAAATCTGTATGACCATGGTGGTATCATCTATTTTATTGCTTGCAATGCACGTAGTGTGAGGTGATGAAACTGGTTAGAAGCAGATAATGCTCGTCAGTACTAGCACGGTGACTAATTTCTGTTTCAGAATATCAGACATATTTTTTCTCTTGTCCGCATTTCTGAATGTTCATCCACCCATTGCGGCTCCAGGATGCAAATCGATCATGTGTTGTGATAGGTTATGTGACTCCGAATATTAGAAGCTTAGAGGGTAAAATGGAGTAAACGTACTTTCCAGTACATTTACTGTGTTACAACTCATCTAAAATGTGCTGAGAGTGACGGGCGATATAAAACTTGTGTTCGAGTTATAGTAAAAACAATGAACAGACAAGTTAAATTTGTTTTTTATAAACAATGTATCAAATAACTCTTTTTAAATCCAATTTGTTCAAACGTAAGATCTGTTGAGGTTTATTTGGTTTATTTACTTGTTTTAAAGTGAAAATATTTTTCGTAAATTGAATACATCCTAGATTTCAGTCTCATCTCGTAATTTGCGGTGGAAGGAGTGTAGTTTAGTTTCACCGAGAGCAGTAGAAAAATCCATTACCCCTGGTGGGACTCGAGCCCACAATCCCCAGTTTAGGAGACCGATGAGAGACGAGAGAGACTGGAAGGAATATGAGAAAAATCCCCGTGGGAGACAAGAGAGACTGGAAGGAATACAAGAAACTTCCCAGAGGGATATGATGCGGGAGACGAGAGAGAACAGATGAGAGGCAAGAATATGAGAAAACCTCCCCGTGGGAGACGAGAGAGACCGGAAGGAATATGAGAAAATCTCCCCCGTGGAAGACGAAAGAGAGTGGAAGGAATATGAGAAAAAACCCCGAGGTATAGAACGTAGGAGACGGGAGAGACTAGTAGGATATGAGAAAACCTCCAAATGGAATGCAAAAGCATGAATGCTGCGGTGAATAGGTGGAGCAGGAGGGAAAAAAAGAAAAATCTAAGATAACTGCTGCTGGTGAGGAATGACAGAGCAGGAGGTTGCCACGTGACGTCATCCAAGATGGTGGCCGGCTCGTCCGATCATCCGCAGCCCCCAGTCCCTGTCCCAGCACTCATTTCATTCCTCTCTCAATATTTGATTGGCGTGCAAAACCGCGAGGATCTCTCACGCATTGTTGATATATCTTCAACCACCAATGAACTGAAGGATCGGAGTTACATCAGATGAGACTGTTGGGTACTATCCATGATTTGTAAACATCTGAGAAATGTAAATACGAATGTAAAAAATAATTAGAAATATAGAATGTATATAATAATGAAATAAATTAAATATATATATATATATATTAGTATGTGTTTAATTTGTTATACAGTCCCTTCTGCTTCTCTAAAATCCTTATCAATTAAGTGGTGTAAACAATCGATTGCGAGAGTGTGTTTTAGATAACATTTATGTGGGCATGCGGAACAGGAGGGCTATGGTTTGATCTGAAGTATTATATTTTACTCTGGTAGTTTAAAATGGATCAGTTCTACACTGAAGAGCCAAAAAAACTGGTACACCTGCCTAATATCGTGTAGCCCCCCACCCCCTCAGCAAGCAGAAGTGCCGCAAGACGACGTGGCATGGACTCGGCTAATGTCTGAAGGTATGCAGGAAGCAATTCACACCATGAATCCTGCGGGGCAGTCCAGAAATCCAATCTGCGCCAATTTGAGAAAGGGTTGTACGTCTGTCACGTTTAATGATTCTCGTCAGTCGTCGTTTGTCCTGTTCTTACACGATCTTTTTCCGGCCGCAGCGATGTCGAAGATGTGATGTTTTACCCGATTCCCGATATTCACGGTACACTCGTGAAATGGTCGTACGCGAACATCCAAGTGTGATCGCTACCTCGGAGATGCTATGTCCCATTTATCATGCGCCGACTATAACACCACGTTCAAACTCCCTTAAACCTTGATAACCTGCCATTGTAGCAGCAGTAACCGATCTAGCTGCCGACCGCATCGCGTTACTCTGATTGGTTCCATACCTCTGTTAATTGCTTACGCACGTCTATACCAGTTTTTTTTGGCTCCTTACTGTATATGGTGAACGAATGAAATGAGGGGAATATTTTTGAGAAATTTTTTTCAACTATTTGGTTGGCCTGGTCAGTTGGCTTGGTAATTTAGTACNAAATGAGGGGAATATTTTTGAGAAATTTTTTTCAACTATTTGGTTGGCCTGGTCAGTTGGCTTGGTAATTTAGTACGCCCATTTAGTATAGTCAGCTTAAGGCCAAGGTCGACAACAACAAACATGTTGGCTAAATCGACAGCGGCTCTGCGGCGAAATCGATAGTTAATACGTTGATGTCACCTAGGTAATGAAAAAGTAAATAAATGACAAACAAAAAAATGCNGCGGCGAAATCGATAGTTAATACGTTGATGTCACCTAGGTAATGAAAAAGTAAATAAATGACAAACAAAAAAATGCACATGGTGGGTGGAGTGCATTTGACAGAATGAGCAATGATGAGTGAGTAGGGGATGGGAATGTTAATAGAATGAGAAACATTGGTGGCGGCTTGAACAAGCGTGAGTAATCTACCAATAAAAAACACTGTTGTGTGGCGAAGCGAACACAAGTAATCAACAAATGAGAAACATTGGCGAGAGTCAGTTGTCTGCTGGATATGGTGGGGAACCTCTGGAAATGTAAGTTTTATAGAAATTTTTTTAAAAAATTTTTTTATGATTTTTTAATACATTTTTTATTTTCCTTGAGTTTTTTTATAAGGTAATTTAAAGTCACGATTACAGGGTCTATGTCATGGGTCAATGTCAAGGTCACTTAGATCCAATATGGTGGTTGGGTGACGTCATAACATAGTGGCTGGTCAGCTCCAGTCCCCATCCCCCTCTAAGCCAAATCATTCGAAACTTTAATGTTTTATAAAAATTTTAAATATATTTTTAATAAAAATATTTTTATTTTAAAAATAATTTTTAATTGTTCTTATAATTTTTTGGGAATTTAAATCTTGGGTTCTAGGTCATCCAAGGTCATGGTAATGAGGTGAAGATCAAAGGTCAAGGTTACCGACATCCAACATGGCTGTCGGGTGATGTTACAACACGGCAGCCGGGCTGCTACGGCTCCCCGCCCCCTTTAAGCACAAACATTCGAAATTTTTTTAAGTTTTTTTTAATAAAATTTGTAATAATTTCTTTTATAAACTTAAATAAATGTTGTAATTTTTTAAAAACATTTTTGG
>NQII01011272.1:0-10598 GCA_002778355.1 Clitarchus hookeri
TTTTTTTTTACAGAATCTCAGCTAATTAAACTGAATCCATTACCTAACTTGATGTATTGTAATAAAGCCGCATGTAGAAACATTCCAACCAATGAAGGCCATAAGAGGGTGTTCCACATTTGGGATTGACAACTAAGGCCAAGATTCCTCCAAGTGAGAGTGGAATGAACTGAATGGGTGCCGGTATTCCAGAGAATATCCATAACACTCTTCTTCATGGCACGCCAATCACTGCTTGTACTCCATAGCCGAGAAAATATTATACCATGTCGGGCGTCAGGGATAGGATTCGGATCAGATACAACATATTATTACAGAATATTATATTAAAAACAGTAACGATGTTGAATTTTTCTTTACTTTTCGTATTCATAAGATGATTAATACATATTTAGAGAAATATATACATCAAAGAAAGCATATGTATAGGACATACACAATATACCATATTCTTAAAATGTATACAACTAACCAAAAAATTGTGTTACAAACACTGACAAGGAAATTAATTTTAAAATATGCCACATTGAATTTAGAGACACATTATATTTAAAGCAAACATTTTTCACAATATTTTCCAGCCACATAAAATGTATGTCTATTTAACGCTTGATGTGACAAGTGAACCATTAATTACTTTTTCATACTTACATATCTTTTGAAATACTCGAACTTCAATTAAAATAACACGATTTTATAAAAAAAATTGTATTTCACAAAATTTGTATTTGCCTGTTTACTTATTTGCAGAAGAAAGTATTAAAATGTTGTGTAAATTATTCAATTGCCATATTAGGAACATAGATATAATTTTTCATTTTTTGCACTTCGTGGAATTGTTAACAAGAAATGTTTTCAGAGAATGGAAAACGTTGACGCTCAATAAAGATTATGTTACGTAATTATTTTTCTTAAGAAATGTTTTTTCATTAATTAATTTTAATTTTTTAATACTTCTAGTTTGCAGAGTTATCACAAGGTTAGCAGAAAACAAATATGGTGTTCACAGAGTTCAGTTACAAATAAGGAATATTTTCATTTTAACAGATCACTACTAAAGAAAATAATGTTGTGTATTTTATTTTACATTAAGAATAAACAGTGCACAGTAAGAGGTGAATTTAAAAATGTTTGTCATGTTTACATGGGCGTACACAGAAATAGCAGAACACTTTTTACATATATGGTGCAATTTGTCAACGGAACGTGTTTTTTACGTTCTCACCAACACAACAAAATCAAATCAATCATTTTGGTGTGGTAGCTTGACATTCCTGGTAAAATAATATTTCTACGTGTAAGATCGATAATTACTGAATATTTTTGTCAATGCCATAATATAATTTTACGTGTTTCATTGTATTTTGGTTTTTGTTGTCACTTACAAACATTTGCACACTGATCTCTGACGACCCCAATTTATTAAGTTCAGTCCTTCACCGACACTTCAATACACATTATTTATTTTATTGTGGTTCGCAAGTCTATTTCAATAGTTTACAAGAGTTAGCAGTCCGTCTCCTTTGACTGCTTCTGTTTCAGTGAATGGCTAAAAAGTGAACATCACGTTGATATTTACATTCATATTTTGACTAAAAGAAAGACTGTAAACCCTTTCACGTAATTGGTCTTAAGATGTCAAAAGTGTCTGTAAAAATAATCCCTTTGAAAAAAAATGTTATTGGTTACTGAACTAAACAAGCAGGAAATCCCCGCTGTATTGTAATTAGCTCATAAATATTGTAGCTGAGACTGTTTTACAGCTATGAGAATTCAGGATTCAGTTGATTTGGTCCTGTTCCTTTTTAATATTTGTATAAGATATTCACGGTAAAGTGATCACTTTTGAAAGTTCTCTCATTTGGAATAATAGTCAACAAATATATATTATTTTATACTTAGACTTTTACTTCCGAGTGCAGTGAAACATACAAACTGTGTTTTTTAATTACATGGCAATCTTTATTTAAAAAGGCAGTTAAAGGATAAAAAAAATGGCAGAAAGTAAAAAGTAACTAGGGCCTCAAAAATGCTCACTTTACAGTGAACGAGCTACACCTATGAAGGCGTGTGAAAGCGTTGGTATACAGCACCCCTATTGCCACTCTAGAAATAATATTGCAACTTGTTGTGGACGCACTCAAAAATTGTTATGCCAACCACGACGTATTTGTAAGGGTGTAGTCATGCACTGAAAGACGTCTGCAGGACTGTATAGGCACCCATGGTGAACATTTTGAACACTTCTAGTAGCACGTCACACACTCTGAGCAGTGTACATGGCATGTGTACTCAGCCCGCCATAGCAAGACTCCCTAGGTCTGTAGGGCGATTACGTGTAAGGAAAGCTGAATCGCCATTTGATTATTAACATTTTTCCTTCACATATTACGAACTATACGTCATTTAATCAGCTCCCAACTTTTTTGATACAACCTGTACATTGTGGTGTGTGTATAACATATAGTTTTAACAAATGAAGAAGAGTATTTACATATAGCTTTTTGCCAAGTGACATGACATGTGGTAACCAAATGGTTTTATCTTCTAGTAAGAGAAATCTGCTCCGTGTCAAGCGTTTACAAGAAAAATATTGCTCCCTGTCTACTAGAAATTAGAGATTTTGAAGTACGGGATATTGTACAGCTCACATTTCTTCTAAACTTAAAGTAATATAGCATTATCTCTTCCACTTCATTATGGACCAAGTAAAATATGTTCTATGCACACAAATACACCACTGATGTATCGAACGCCTGCCGAGTTGTCATGACAAACCCCACTAAAAATCCAACTTCATAGATGAAGCTAATCATGGCTTGAACACGGATAACTTAAGAATTTAATGGTTAAACATCCACTTATACCGGAACTATTTCCGCACAGGGGGCCACGGTAGCTGAGCGGTTAGACTGCTCGCCTCTGACCAAGGCGAACCAGGTTCAAACCCCTGACCAGTTCACTCAGGATTTTTGTAAATGGGAATCGTGCGGGACGATGCCGCTGGTCGGCGGGTTTTCTCGGGGTCTCCCGCTTCCACCACCCCTTCATTCCGGCGCTGCTCCGTATCAACGTCGCTTTGCCCTCATCGGCTCTGAAGGCATCGATGTTAAGCGCCGCCCAAATATCTTCACTCTCTCACTCTAGCCGCAGACGCCAACAAAAAGACGTCACCGACCAGCAAAAAGTTGGGACGACGTTTGCCAATCATTCCTTAGCCAATGACTCGCCGGCCGCTATTCCGACCAATAGGGGGCATTTTTCAATGTCGAAAATCATTATTGGGAGTAGTGTGAGAAAGGGCATTCGAACACAGGTTCGTGACAGGGACACAGGGACACACAATACAGCCGCCACCGGGAGGAATGCAAGAGCAGGAGGAATGCATTTTCAGGAGGTCGGCCATGTTGGCGGCCATGTTGGCGGCCATGTTTGCAGTCAGTACATTCTAGAACATACCATCCCACAGCGGCCATTTTGCCAGCCAGTAAATTAAAAAATTATGTAAAAAGTTATGTAAAAATTAGTATAATTTTTTTTTAATTATTGGCGGTCATATTGGATGGTGTCGAGATCATGCAATGACATTCCATGGCAGCCATTTTGCCAGCCAGTAAATTAAAAAAGTTATGTAAAAAAATTTAAAATTTTCGGTGGCCTTATTGGATGGTGTCTAGAACATGCAATGACATTCCATGGCGGCCATTTTTCCAGCTAGTAAATAAAATATATTTTTTATTAAAAAAAGTATAAACATTTTAAATTATCGGCAGCCATATTGGATGGTGCCACCCCTGTATCTTCGTCGTGACCCCCTTCGGTAGAGTTGGGCGGCAGCCATGTTGACACCACCACCTCAGAGCAGCAGCAGCAGTGGTCATGTAGGCAGCCATGTTTGCAGTCAGTACAGAAACCACAGTTACTGGCGGCAATGTTTGTAGTCAGTACATAAACCACAGTTTGTTTTCAATGGTGGCCATTTTGCAAGCCAGTAAATTAAATTTTTTATTAAAAAGTATTTTTTAAAAAATTTTAATTATCGGCAGCTATATTGGATGCTGTGTCACCCCTGTATCTTCGTCGTGAACCCTTCTCCCGTAGCGGCAGCCATGTTGGCACCACCACCACCACCAACCTCTAGCCATTAAATTGTGTAAGGCTGTGCACATTGAAGTGTTTTTTAAAAAAGTACTTGATTAGCATCATAATTATTGATATGTAAAATGAATTGAAAGTATCAATACCTCCAAAAATAATATGTGTATAGTATGCATATATATAACTTGTTTTTGTGTGAGTTTCTTAGGAGTTGAAGATGATGATGAATATTCCAAATTAAACACTTGCAATTATCTCAGCCCGGGTATTCAATTGAACTCAACACACACACAGTTAATACGTATTTTAAAAAAAAGGGTTTTTTAATAAAAAGAGATAAAAAGCATGACACAGGCTTATTTACGCCTTTTATTAAAAGCAATATGTACACACATTGTATTTCGCAGTAAGTAATCTGATTTTAATGAATCACATTTCAGCAGTAAAATTTGGTATAGAAAATGAATGATGCTGATTTAATATCTGCCATAAGTGAATGTTTAAAAAAAATTGAAGGTTAATAAACTTGGCACATAAAAAAAATGCGTGAAACGAACTTACAATGTAAGGTGCCACCCCGTCCTCCCATTTACCATCTGCACGACATAACCATGTAGACGGACCCCGGACTTGGAACCGGCAATACGCTATTCCTACAACACTATCAATACATATATACATTGGTAACGTCATAGATATAGCGAACAGGTAGGTTGCGGAGCAGCAAGGGGGAAAACAATGAAGCAAGCGCTTCGTCGACGAGAAACACAAAAAAAAATACAGACGGGACACTACAGTATGATACCGACGACACGGATGTAATGCCAACACACACACAGTGCGATGGGGGTGCGGACAGTTAAATGAACACTAATATGACTATTACAGTAGTAGTAGTAGGGGTGGAAACCATACACATGAAAAAGTAGAATGCTATAATATAGCTCATAAACTTGACAAGCGTTTTGCCGACGGTGACTCTACTCATGAATACATGGAGTAATTGAAACATACAAAAGAAAGATACGCAATATGCAATGAAAACGTACAGCTATTAGAATTTGTGGGGGAAAAAAAAAAAAAAAAAAGGGAACGCATGAATGGTATATCTGGCAAGACTGCTACTTGCGTGTGCTCCAGTATACCTCAGTAAAAAAAAACATGTACAGGACGTTCTGGTATCATGCATGGAAAGACTACTTGCATGCTACCACCCAGTATACCTGGCAAGTCGAAGATTGCAACGCTTGCATGAGCTATAGTACACTGAATCAGACTGCGCGGGCCAATGTTTGTATACCTGATAAGCCCTCCAGGCTTGCATGTGCTTCGGTATACTGCAGGAATAAAAACCGATTATCTACCTGACAATGTTAGGAACTTGCCTCTTGAACGAGCTACAGTAGACTATCAGCCAGCATACCTGACAAGCCTGCAACACACTTGCATGCGCTACAGCATGCTTATCGAGAAATATGACTACCAAAACCCTCGGCCATGCACCTGACAGGCGGAATACGAAGACGTCTGCACATGCTACAGTACATGCCGGGAGAAAAAGCACTCTCTCTGGCAATACAGGGTTGTTTTTCTTATTAGGTCTGATAGCCATAGGGGACGGTATGCATGCCATCATCCAGGACTTTCCGCTTATCGTCCATCTACGAAAGAGCCAGTTTTGTTGATTGCTCTGTATATGCTGTGTGATGGTAGGACCTAATACCTGCCACCTGTACTCTCATGCTGCGCTGGGCCGAAAGGATGCGCCGATAATCGTCGAACGTTATCGTCTTGTCAAATACGTACCCTTGTATCCTCTTCGCGCGTTTCACTACCATATTCAGGCAGCAGTATGCATACAGTTTCACCCTCAACCCGACAAACTCAACCATTTCGTCACCCGCACATTCATCCTTGAACTTCCCAATCACCTTAGAATTGGCAGGTGAGTAACAAAGATGAGTGATCGGGTAGGCACTGGTGTCGAACTCTGACATGAGCGTCGGGTTAATGACGAGTTCACTGTAGAAGTCAGGGCTGGCAATCTCCATTAAAAAGCTATCAGTATCCATGTAAAGGAGGTTTACCCTGCCCCCATACCGCGCTCGCTTTACATCGTAGTAAAATCTGTACATGAGTGTTTTTTACAGGTCGAGTACGGCAAACCCAGCGTATATGGGCTTGTCAAACACAATGCTCTCTTGGCATAATTTGACTAGGCACAATGACTCATCGTAAATAGTCCTACATTTAAATGCAGGTTTTGCGAGGAGCTTCTTCACCCGAACTTCCCTACACACGAGTTCCAAACGCTGTTGTTTGCGCTTATTTTCCATAAGTTTGCTGTACGTTGCATTATTCATTAATTTGTAAAAGTCCTTCTCGAAAGCGTTCGTGGCAGCCTGACATTTCTCCGTATTCAAATCTATATAGGGCTTAAGCCACGGCTTCTGCAGGAATTGAAGGACTCGGTGAACAGCCTTCAGTCGTAACCCATGACCCAATGCTTGCTTCAAAGTTACGTAATGCACGATATAATGAAGCTTGCTCTTCAGTGTCGTCATGAGTTTCGTTTCTTTGGACCCCGGGGGACACTCGTTCACTGGCAAGAATGGAAGATCCATATACTCTTTGTGAAGAGCGCAAGGGTACTCTACGCCTATCTCCAGTATGTAGCCGACATATCCGTCGTCCGGCACGCTCATCACATCGATGTTCGTGGCGGTCCATTCGAAATCGGCATATGGAAGCGGCAGGGACATCGCGCAACCGTATAAATTATTGGCATCTACATACTGCAGGTAGGTAGATGGCTTGTCGGCATAATACGTCTCTGGTATATGCCTATTATTGGCAACTGCGTGCCGCTTAACACATTGAGCCACCCCTCCCCAGATGCGTGCCTCAATAAACAGGTGCATATCATAGTCGCAGAGCAAATATAATTCCACCTTTGTCTTGTGCAACATTGCGTCAAACGAGAACCCGGGAGTGCTGACATAGCGCACACAGTCGAGACTGTATGTGCGTAGACATAGCCCCCGGAAATTCTCGGAGACGTCGCACAGGATCAGCACGTCTGTCTACAAGTAGAGCTCAGAATAGTCCTGGAGGGTACGACATCCGAACACCGACTAGACGGTTTGTGCGTGCTGGTAGTCCTCAGCACTGACATTCCCCCCAGTAAGCTTATTGTAGAATGACTCTATAGCTGGTAATTGAGGTTCGGTGAGCTTCTCCCACGAGCTAACATAATCGTAGGGGAAGACACCTTTCCGGGTTACCAGCTCTAGCTCGCGCTCTACCGTGAAGAAACGAGACATTGTGTGGAATTCACCGGACGGCAGATTCTTAGCGAATATTGCCAGGCTGGCAGACATTAACCTATATGTATCAATGAACTGTATAGTGAACTTGTCGCCCAAACTCTTACTGAAGGTGATGAGTTTCTCCTCGCAATGCAGAATAATAAATATGTCCTGGGTATCATATCCTAACTGCTTAATTATGAAATTGGCATCATACGTTAAGTTGTGGAAGAGTATATGCAGTCTCTTGGGGGTGGCGACGAAGCTTGTTGCAGTTATTACATGACGCCCCAATAAAACTGCCGGTAAAATGATCATGGTCATGCACCTTTTGGTTGTTGTCGGTGAACATGTCAGAACAGTGGCAGCAGGTAGTGGCTAAAGCATAGTCAGCCTGTTCCGCATGCATTAGTGGGCGCATAGGTTCAGACTGGCTATAAATGTCTTTAACCAGGTTTTCTATCCTAACCACCTCTTCCATAAAATGTTTCGACGCACCTTCGCCCGTGTAAACAGTTACACGCGAGGATAGGCTGGTTGTCTTATAGGCGGGGATAATTGAATTATCAACCTTAACGTATATGCCATATGAATATTTCAAATCGCCCTCACCCCCATTGATGCCATGGTAACGTTTTTCCAGCCGAATGTTCATTACTTTGCTTTTCACGTCTAGCCCATGCCATGGACACGGCGGTCTGAATGTATACGTCTCTATACGGTCATCATCATCATCGTATGCTACGAAAATACGTTTAATTATAAAACCCTGCTGCGAGACGCATCCTTAAATGTTTGCATACATTATGACGTTTGCGCTGTAGCTCCCGGGAGAGAATGTACTATAGTTGTAATCTACGTCAGTATTATAACTACTCTGTCGCGCACATTATATGTGATCAGTCGATCGTGCAGTATTACGGTATAGGCCTGGGTGAATGCCGGGAAATTTTCCGCGGCAGATAATTCAATTTTGCAGTCTACAACGCCGGATTTTAAACGGTCATCTTGCTTGCTAACTACAAACACAAGGAGCGGGGCTGCGTGCATGTACTAGTTCGGCTCTAGAATGGGAGCTTGTGTTTGGCCATAGTATGAACGCTGGAAATCTGTGTACATTTGGTAGGGCACCATATATGAGCCGTTCGCGAAATCAATATTTAAATCACCATAGGGGTACGCTTCAGAATTTAGGAAAACCTTAACGTTTTTAATATTTACGTGGTCGAATGTCGAACAGTCCTTATTAATTATGTTTCGTTTACCGGCCTGAAACGCTACAGTTATATACCTCGGTTTCTCACTTGTAAAACTAGTTTTCACGTTCCAATTTACACTAACAGAGCTCGGTACGTTAGGATAAGTTTCTAAACTCCAAGTATGAAACGCCATATCCATGTCGCTGCCTTTTTCTAAATATTTAAAAAAATTTACGTGTTCCATCATGTTCACTTGTACATGCGGCAGTAAACAGTCAATGGAAAGTATTGTAAGTGTAGCCGCTTCTGCGCCAGTGTCCTGGATTGCATTCGTTTGAGAATTGGCCATTTGCATAACTATCTCCTGCTTGCAATGAATGATTATGTGCCTATAGTCTTCAGCGAAGCCTCACAGCATAGCGAGGGGAATACACACTTCATATTTCCCATTAGCATTGACAGGAACCTTAAAATCTTCCTCGATTCCCCAGCCAGCCATTTTGGCAGCCGGTAGTTGGTTACGCGTTAATGATAGGTAATTCTTTATCGTTGCCGTGATTCCAACATCGCGAGTGGCATCTACTTCACACCCGTTCAATTCATAGGATATTCTATTAATCATGTGAAGTATACCGTTTCTAATGATTTTAGTTGTTACTGGAAGCGCATTACCCGCCCTTGTCAGCGTCCCTCTAAAGCGCAAATAAGAATTACATGGCATTGTGTATATATCTTGGTTTTGTACGGGAATTCGCCCCTCGGACGACGCCACGTACAGCCCTGGCAGGTAGGGCGAATAAGTGAGTATTTCCGCCTTGGTAATTGCATCTTTGTATCCTACCGGTTCGCTTACGTTTAATATCTCCAAGTCCATACTTACTCTTGACCGTTAAACCTAATCGTGTAAGGAAACGAATGTTTTCAGATGTTAGCGGACTGCATGCCTACTTCGTACTGACTTTAGGTGTGGTGCAATACGCTACTTTATTCACTTCAATATGCTTAATTTTCAGTCCCATCTTTCCACAAATGTAAACACACTGTTACTTCCTCGCCTCGAAAATTAATCAATCTACTTTCTTGGTCTACTACGGAAACGATTACTTCCTGTACGTTCTCTATCGCGACCGGGACATATATGGGTGTTGTTGGCACACTCACAAGTTTAAATCCCGGTGGCACGTTTGCAGAGAATTCATGTAATGTCTGGCTTGGTTTACCGTTCAGATACGAACCGCTAACTAAATTACAGTTTAATCTGATAATGTTAACGGGAAAAATGTTTACAGGCAGGGTAGATACATGGGTTTTATTTGCCATGTATTTCACATTTTCAAATCCCAGCATGGCAGCGAGAGTATCGCTTTTCGAGAAGTCTACCTGAACACTACACTTCATCTCGCTGTGCAGAGTATTGGCATTTCCACGCAGTACTAAAGTCACGTCTGGTTCCAGCTCCCGTTTAAGATAATCAGAAATATTATCAATCTCGTACGATCAGGTAGGAATTCGTACTTCACCCCTTTTACCGTCTGCCTTAACATATCGAAACATGCAATTATAACCATCAATGTGGGGTAGCGAAAAATATGTTTGAAAATCTATCATGGCAATAGACTACTCCCCTGCCAGGCATAGTGGCGGAAAATGCACTGACCGTAATTCCGACGAATTGCCTGTCACAATCAAGGTGATAGACATGACTGACGCCTTAGTAGTATTGTGTAGACGTTAAATAACGTAGGCATAAATGGCCGCAATTCCAATCCTGCGGTCGCTGTTCTCTCTCGTTATAATAAATTCTACTGCCTTTAAAATATTTTTCCAGTTCTGGTGGAGCCCTTAAATTGCCGAAGCTGTCGTAATATTCAACTCTGTTCCCGTCTTTTCTATAAGCCGTCCAGTGCGTGCCTGACCCCGAACTCGCATCTAAATTTACTATGCCGCATTCTGATTTTTTCGGTCGTGGTGGGAGTGTATCTCGCATAAACAC
>NQII01011272.1:11042-26018 GCA_002778355.1 Clitarchus hookeri
TTTTTTTTTTTTTTTTGCTTTTACCAGAGATCATCTACAGGTATCCAGGAGTTGAAGCGACGATCAAAACCCAGCCATTTCACGAATATCATTTTATTCTTAGTACGAAGGACTTTCTCGACTAAATAAGTGTGTGGATATTTAGTAGACAGGATTTCCTGCATGTAAAAAGAACCTTTTATCTGCTCACCATTTAAATCTTCGAGTACATATGTTCGCGGCTTGTAATGCCAGATCTTTGCAACACGGAATATTTCCAGAGTCCAATTCGGATAGTAACTTTTAGAGAAAACATTTTTAAGACGTGAAATGTGCACATAATTGCCAACTTTAGCTTTTTGCGTACTTGAATCTAGATATTTTTTATTCCTAAACACAGGACGCATACGAATTGTTCTATGTTTCCTAGTATTGTAATTATTAATTAATCGGGGTAGAATATCCTGCCAGNCGAATTGTTCTATGTTTCCTAGTATTGTAATTATTAATTAATCGGGGTAGAATATCCTGCCAGGTATAACTTCCTGGCGCTGAAAATTCGCGCCACATATGATTTCTCAGAGTTCTATAGAATCGTTCGACAATTGAAGCTTTTTTATCGCTAAATGTACTATAATGATTGATATTTTTCTGTTGCATTATTGCTTGGAGTGGTTTATTATAGAATTCCTTACCTAAGTCCGTTTGTAAATTTTTCGGTGATNTTTCTGTTGCATTATTGCTTGGAGTGGTTTATTATAGAATTCCTTACCTAAGTCCGTTTGTAAATTTTTCGGTGAGCCCTTATCGGCCAACACTACAGTTATAGCCTTGGCTACATCTTTTCCCATTTTCCGTCTGACAGGTATGGCCCACGCGAATTTACTGTAACAGTCAATAACTGTTAACATGTACCCGGAACCTTTATTTACAGAAGCATAAGGTATAATTTCAACTAAATCTGCCTGATACAGGTCACGAATTCCAAACAGTTGTACTTGCCTTTTACTAAAATTTTTCTGCGGTGGTTTGTGTATTTCAGTGGCGATTGCTGCACGAGACATTATTCTTTCAGTATATGTAACCCCCTTCACGCAGTTCTTATACAATATTCATGATCTCATTAGTGTGTGAATTATTTCCGGCCTGCTGGGATGCGAAGAGAAGCCGTAGGCGCGCGACCAATTCGTTGACATCATCCCAATAAACAAACTCGGACTGACTGGGGTTATCAAGATTCAGCCCCGAGCCGCTAGCTAAGCCGACGTCCGGAAACAGTTCTGATAGAATGTCGAATTTCGGGTGTGTTTCGTCTTTATATGTGCCGGCATTTATATTGTTATCGGTTAAGTGCGCGCTAGTAATATGCTGCATTTTTTTATATTGATTAAGCGCTTCACGCGAGAATTCCCCTGGTTTACGCTTAAATAATAGTTCGTACAAGCCGGGAGAAGCGTGAATAAATTCGTTATCGATCTGTACATAATCGTTGGGTAGGAAAAATATCTCTTTATTTCCCAGAAACCATTTTTTATTCCCTCTGTAAACGCCACAAACGCTATCATTAAAACGCTGTGTGTATGATGTAAGGTAATTACGAACAGTAGCCAAGCGAGTTCTGGCCCTTTTTTTAGGTTTTGATTAATCCAACGAAACTCCGTCTGCTATTGGCTTTAATTCGGGTTCAGTCTTCACGTCAGGGAGAATATCTGTTTTATTATTTAGCGTGTCCAGTCGAGATGTGATTGGCTGAAATGCATGTTCCAATACTGCGTCCCTTTCGATACATGCTCGCTTAGCTTGCAAATACTTCCCTCGCACTCTTGCGATGACGTGAGTCAGGTCCTCGGCTGCCGCAGACATAATACTGACATTATTAGCGTAATGTGTGTACTTTATATTAAATAATTGCCCTGCGTGCAATTGCGTTAACAATTTTATCTTCGAAAGAGTTGCGTTGTTTTAGAATTGCAGTATGTATATGCCTGCAATGAATCCATTTCTCATCGTCTGTACGAATATCATTTAAATGGTGGATAATTCTGTGCCGTATTAGTTCCTCAATATCCGACATGCCACTAATCAAACTACGATTATAGCTGTCTAGTTCTTCAAGAATACTCGTAACTTGTTTATTGGTCATTCCCTCAAATATAGCGCTAAGATTATTCTCCAAGCCAGCTACACTCCCCTGCTGTGTATGTAGCACAGCAACACTTTTGCCAATCATATTTACTTGTTCGGCAAGTTTCGTGGAGATATTTGCGAACCCCTTACCCAAAGTTTGCTCGAGTGCTTTTTGAACTGAAGTGAGCTTGGCATTCACAGCTGCCAACTTGGCAGCACTATCGTTCGCTATGCATAAATTATCATTCAATGTTGACGCGAGGGTTGTAAGTGATCTGTTATCGACGCGGTCGCCTAGATCGGTAAGTTGCGCTTCCAGTGCAGGCAGTTTACTTGCCACTACGCTTCGCATGTTATTTGATAAAGTCTGAAAATGTTTCGTCACAGTAACAGCCAACGTAATAATGGCGCTGAGGTTCGATTCTATTTTAGTGGTTAATGTGTCCAGCGCAGTCATGTCATTAATGCGGCTGGTGGGTTTAGCGCTGAGACCATCCACTTGAACTCCCACATCGGTAATTTTTTTCTCCATGGCTGACCCCGCGCTGCCTACCGCGTCGATTTTCTGTGCTTTATCGGTTACTTTGACAAGCTGCGCGTCCAGCTTGGTAAAGAGTGCATTTGTGTTGGCGAACATACGGCCCTCCATGGCTACTAAATTCGATTCAATTTTTTTTGAGGCGCTCTCCTACTTGAGGTAAGTGTCTAGCAAGGCTGTGAGGCCCGCCTGGGCCTAATTCGCGCATCATACCTGTGTGTACTATGATAGCTATTTGCTCTCCCATATCACCCAGCGCTGTTTCTACATCATTAATTCGAGTCATACCTGTCACTAATGTGCGTAAATGTGTCTCAATGCTTTTTTGCAGTGCTAGCACCAGCCGCAGCGCATCAAATGTAACACTTCGCACAAGGGATACGTTAACGGCATCCTCGTCATGCCTGGGAATGCCAAGGTTCTTGGCTTGCTTACCACCGAAACTGCAATTCCCATCGTTGGTGGACATTATGCAGCTTTCCGGTGCGTATTTCAGTCCTCTATGCCCAAATTTGGATACAGAGTAACTCATGCTTCACTGATGGCTAATAATAAACTGATCGAATGCTTTGCAGTACCTCCCTTTGTCAATTGGAAAATCTTTCGCAATGAATAGGAAACCGTACGAATCTCTCCAGCAATGCGCACACATTTCTTTAAAGCTGTCAAATACCATATCGTTATTTACATGGTCCGAGTATATGTGACGTAAATTCATGTCGTCCATACGAAATATGGCCAGGAAATTGGCATTGTCACGTAAAAGCTTCTTTGGCATACGCGAGTATGTTTGACACAGATATACGACATATACGGCCATATGCCGCCCCATACTGAAATATCGCTGGATATTTGTTTGTTTTTCACACGCCACATCGTCAAAAATAAACACAGAGTTTGGTAATGCTTCGTCTGGCTTTATAACTGATCCATTTTCACTAAATGAGAAATATTGCAGTCCCGCAACCCCTTGCAGAATTTTTGCTAGACGCAAATACTTTGGCTGGTGGAGTGATTTCGAAAAAGGTACAAGTTTTCGAACCGTACACCATTTTACTCTTCTAACAAATTCAGGAGGGCGCAAGTCTTCCCAGAATTTGAAGGACTGCATATTATTGGGCGAACTGTTCCCAGCAATAATTTTCCATGCCTCGATTTAAATGCACCAGTTTCCACTACCTTGTCAATGTTATTAATATGTACTGGCAGCCTAGTTTCATGTGTGGCAACTGTCATTATACTGCTACGCAAATCTGTTAATCTAAATTATTTATGTGTTATAATTTTTTGGCGAAAGTACGACAGGTCTGTGGTGTACTGCTTTTTTTTTTTTTAATGTACAAGGATTGCTTGTTTTACCAGCGTCTGACTGGCTTTGCCGCACGTGCAAGTTAGAAATTATGGGGGAATTTATTTAAATCTAACGCCCCAGCGTTTGGTCTTAATTTGTTTTACCGCTTTCTGAGGGGGTTGCACGATGTCCGCCCCTAGGTTTGTAGATTTTCTTTAATGCCTCCGCCCTGCACCCTCCTAAGACTGGCGGAGTGCAGCTGCAGGTGTTTGGAGGCGTCCATAAATTGTCGTAATTTAAATAAATTGATGTGTGATGATTACTCAGACTGCAGTTTGCATCATTGGGGGAGCGCAGCGACCTGTAAATTACCGTAATTGACATCAATTACCGCGTGGTGATGACTTAAGACGTTGCAGCTGCAGGTTTTTGTGGCGGCATTACGTAAATTAAAATCAATTTAGTCGTACAGCGGTGACTCAAACGTTATAATTCGTCTTTAACTGCGTTCTTAAATGCCACTACCGTGGCGACTCGTAATTTAAATCAATTTCTGTGTGGTGATGACTCAGACGTTGCGGCGTGAGAACGCGTCGACACATCCATCATAATTTTTTTTAACGGTGTCTGACCGTCTTTGTAGCGTGAGAAGGTCCCTAACGGCTGCCCTCCTATAATTGCACTAAATTACTTCCTATCATTTGTTACATTTTGGTTCTCAGAGGGGAACGCCGGCGTAATTTGTGTGTAGATTGCAGGCACATATATATATACGCCACTTGCATTGGCTAGTATTCAGTTTTGCGTTCTTGGGGAAGACGCTGTTCGAACTGTCACTGTTGGAGACTATTTCGTGCGTTATGTCTACCGGCGACAATATGTCTGACGTTGAGGTGATCATTACACATCATTACACCGGCTACTAAACGTGCGCATTCTCCTTCCCCTGCGAAGGCGACCGAGAAGATTCCAATTAAGAACGCCGTTCTTTTACAGTTTTTCAGGATTATTTCACCTACATGCGCGGTACTAGGTGGGAGTGTCTAGACCTACTGACGACACGTATTCACACAACCGCGATAGCTGTGAGAGAGGACATTACAGACATTGTTTCTTTTCTGCGTAAGTATATTGTGCAAACATCAAAAAATGTGACGTGGGGGAATTGGAGTTACTAGCTTCGTCCGCAATATTACCCCTTACTTCTACAAAAGAGCGGTTGGTCAGCTTCTTCCACGAATGAGTCAAAGTCAACTTTGTTCATCTGGAGGAAGCATCTATTGTCATTACTACCGGCGACGCTGCTGCGGAGAAGCTGCTACCCTCCTACACCTCGTGCACCGACGCCAAGAACTTCACTGCAGCGAATGGGTCCTCATCCGCCGTCGATCATGCGAGTTGATCAAAGTATGATTACAAACAGGTATTTCCAAACTTACTCAATTAAGCAAGCAGCACGTCTGACAATATTACAGATTACGCTTCATTCATTTCTTTTCGGAGCGGCGGTCGTCTATACAAATGTACGTACCCGCCAGACGTAACTCAGCCGTCTATGCTGCAACTGAAATTGTTTCCTACTGCCAAGATTCTTTCAATGCCGAGCAGGGACATTTGGAGGCACCAACAACAAGGCGTGCAAGTGTTTGTCAATGCAGACCGTCTGAAGACTGTGATCGAAATACACATCTCGGCTCCTTCACGAATTCATCAAAATGGTGAATTTGAAGGGAAAGGCAGGTGTGACGTGTGACGAGGTTCGTTAGAAAATTGTGTGTATTCATTCTACGTCACGTTTTTTTTACTGTAGTTAATGAAATGTAACTCGTGAAGAGGTTCATAAGAAAAAAGTTTTTTACTGCTGAAATGTGATTCATTAAAATCAGATTGCTTACTGCGAAATACAATGTGTGTACGTATTGCTTTTAATAAAAGGCGTAAATAAGCCTGTGTCATGCTTTCTATTTCTTTTTATTAAAAAAATCCTTTTTTTTTTTAAATACTTATTTACTGTGTGTGTGTGTTGAGTTCAATTGAATACCTGGGCTGAGATAATTACAAGTGTTTAGTTTGGAATATTCATCATCATCTTCAATGCCTAAGAAATAAACACAACGACAAGTTATATATATGCATACTATACACATATTATTTTTGGAGGTATTGATACTTTCAATTCATTTTACATATCAATAATTATGCTGCTAATCAAGTACTTTTTTAAAACACTTCAATGTGCGCAGCCTCGCACAATTTAGTGGCTAGAGGGTGGTGGTGGTGCCAATATGGCTGCCGCCCAACTCTACGGAGGGGTGTCACGACGAAGATACAGGGGTGGCACCATCCAATATGGCTGCCGACAATTTAAAAATTTTATACTTTTTTTAATAAAAACAAATATTTCATTTACTGGCTTGCATGTTCTAGACACCATCCAATATGGCCGCCGATAATTATAATTTTTTTTTACATAACTTTTTTAATTTACTGGCTGGCAAAATGGCCTCCAGGGGATGGTATGTTCTAGAATATACTGACTGCAAACATGGCCGCCAATATGGCCAACCTCCTGCAAATGCGTTCCTCCTGCTCTTGCATTCCTCCCGGCGGCGGCCATCTTGTGTGTCCCTGTGTCCCTGTCACGAACCTGTGTTCGAATGCCCTTTTTCACACTACTATTGGGCATGCGCGAATAATGTGTGTTTCCAGAGTTGGTGAAGTGTGTCCAACAAACAGAGTCCCGCCACTTGCTGAACACTAAGTCTCTAGCTACATTGCAGCCTCCACTGTGCGTATTGCCCGACATGAATCCAGCAGATTATAAGAGGCACACGTGGCTACGCTACGCGAGAGACCAGCCCCGTCACTTCCCATCACCCGTGCGTGGTCAGCAGAAGTTGCTGAGTCGATATGGCTTGTTTTTCTGCCCGTCAACGGCCTACTTCCATCCTTAGAACTTCCGTCGCCCTGAGGGAGATCAGGCGCTTCCAGAAAAGCACCCGAATGCTTGACCACAAGCTGTCCTTCCAGCGCCTGGTGAGGGAGATCGCCCCAGGACTTCAAGACGGACCTGCACTTCCAGAGCTCGACGATGATGGCGCTGCGGAAGGCGAGTGAGGCCTACCTGGGGACCTATGCTCTAACTTAAGCTTGCCTGAAGATAGTTAACGTGATTGTCTTTATGATAAAGAGGCTTACGATGGTTACTCGTAAGCTTATTTTGTTGTTATTCTGCATGTCATATTTTTATTGATTTCTTTGTTCAAAGATGCACGTTTGAGAAGCCAACGGGGTGTGTTCTGTAATTACCCCTTCTCCGAATCTGCCATTTTGTACTTACGTTAAAGCGAGAGTGTAACTTGTGAATTATAAAATCTACCCCTTAAATATATTTCAGACGCTGTTTAATTGTGCGGGAGAACGTTTATGTTTGTGTAGAACGAGTTTGCTAGAATTTTCCTCCCAATTTTGTTTATATAAAGACAGTCACGAAGCACTCGAAAGACATCCATGGCGACGTATTGAGTTACAGAATACAATTTGACCTCGTAAAGATAATTAATCGGTGAATGCCTTGCTATAAAGAGAGTAAAAAGTTAAAGATTAGTGCCCCTGGTGGGGTTGTCTTAGGACACTGACCTGTGCGCCATGCATGCCTAGAGAGTCACTATCATGGTCCAAGGACATCCAGCTGGCCAAATGCACACATGGCGAGTGTTATCAGGCACCTTGCCATGCTGCTTCAGCTCGTGTCTGTACGTTGTGGGGTGCACTGTCGAATGTGGAAGGCATTGTAACTCATCGACAGGCAAGGTGAGCCTTGAAGGCACTGTCGAGAAACTAGCATGTAAGGCGTAGAAAGAACACTCTAACTTTACACGTAAGAGGTTAAAACTGTCCCAGTGTAAATAATTCACTGAAATACCAGTGTACAAATTTAAAACAGTTTTGCACAAAGCCGTTCGAGATTACATTGTAGCGGAATGCTTGCAGTGAATTTGTGCGATAAAGTGAGTTTTACCGAAGTTAGCTTTGCGTTACAAAATGCAATAATTTTTATTGCAAAAAAATATCAAGAAACTGTTAAGACCCATTATATGTGTTACCCAAATATTTAAGCATTAAATTATAATGTGGTGAAAAATAGTTGGACATTTGGAAAGTCTGTATTTTAGAAAGAAAAAAAAAGCAAAGATGTTGCAAGAAAGATTTATTTTATGTAAACATTGGCTTCCATGTAAAAAAAATTTACATCAATAGCCAATACACGCAAATATTTTGTAAGTTTCTGCGATTGCTGCATGACGATATTCCTTCTAATTCGCCACGGCAATAAAAATGAGTTATAAAATTTATTAAGCCACTAGTACACTGCAATTTCAAACATGATTATTTTTTTCAAGCAAAGTGGTTCGATGCTAAAACAAAGGTTAACTAATATGCACAGGACTAAATATAAGCACTGTTCTAGCACATTCTTTTCAACTGTAACTTTGGTTACCAAGACTATCCCTCGTAGGAAATTCTACGAAGAATGCTTTTAAAGAATACACAACCTTGAGTAGAGTTCTTAAGCTATGGAGTTGATAGTGTCAAGAAATGATAGGAATTATAAATGTTTTAAGAAAAAGAGACTGTCAAATCGCTCATTAGTTAGCCGAATGGTACAAGGATTTTTTCTTTGAAGCGCAAGTCCCTCGTAGTTCATTTATAAAACTTCCAAGTTACAACTGTTGTGTAAATGTCTGTCTCTCTTATTAAATGTTACACTCGCAACGATTCATCACATTAAATTCATTTCTCAAAATCATAAATACAAGTACGAAAGTATACAACGAGAAACACTACAAACTAAGTTTTTTTATCATCATCTTCACGAGTTATTTAAAGTGCTTTAAAACAAACAGTCAGAATGGGGAACTATACGAATTTTCTATCCCAACAAGTTCAGCAGTGCAGTGATTATCTTAATCATATGTCAGTGAGAATCAGTGGGGACTTAGAAACTTTCAGTACATCATCCTAACAGGAACAGCAATGTAGAAAAAGGTGAAGTATAGAAGTATAACGGACATTGTTTTACTTTGCAACATTTATATAATCAGAGTTTTGTACTTTTGTTTAGACCAAAGCTTAACACACGGCATAGTTTGCAGCTAAGATCAATTTAGAGCGTATTTACCATCATAAATAAAACACTTCTTCAATATGCGCATAGCAACACTAGTTTCTAAACATATAAATACTTTACCAAATAAAGAATTAGAGAAAAGCTCTACAAGAAAAATTAAAGTGCTGAAAGAAATACCAATCAATTAAATAAAGAACATAATTTGCAGGTCTCCGAGGTACACATTAATAATATCTCTGAACATCACATGTTTATTTTCCATTTGAGCAAAGAGTAGTCTGTCCAATATTCCTGATTCCTTTAAAGAGCACAGAAACCAATTAACTTTGTCTTTATGTGGCAGGTTTTTACGCGTTAATAGGACCATTGGTAAAATTCTATTAATTTCCATTAGTGATTTTGGAATTAAACATATCATTGAAATCAAAATTTAATGTGTAATAGGCATAAGAGAAAGTAGATAAAGTACTCAGATTCGTGTAAAAAACAACGATTGTTATGGCGGTGGTCAAATTATCCATGATGTACCCGTTACGGAATAACTTAACTGTTTTTCGTCAGAAAAGTCCAAATTAAAAACTGACTCTTGAATGTATTTTACATTTTCTGAGTTAAGCATGTCTAAATTTATTACACATGCAATGAAGATATAGTTTTTTTCTAAGTCATCCAATGTTTTCAGTTCAGGATAATAGCAGGGTACTGTTAAGTAACGGGTTATCAAACCAGTGTATGCATTGTTCATTATAACGTTAAATATTGCAAAACACAGCAGGAAAAATATCAAAGGTGTACACCGATAACTAAAATTGGACTCACCTAAAAGAAACATACGCAAGACCTCTAAGAAACTGAACTGTGTCTGTGTAGCGTGAACCGCAAACCTCGCAATAAACCTGCTAATCAGAACCAGAAAGCCAAACATCGAAATGTAAGCTATCCACGTATTTGAAGAGAATGGGTGGAGGAGATTGATCCGTGCTGTTATCTGCAGTGCCTTTGGCACAAAGAGAACAGTCCTATCAAAAAAGAAAGGGTATGACATGTTGTCGACCCAAAAGTTTGTGGTGTACAACAAACCGAAAGTAATATCAGGTTCTTTGTGAGTAATGTTTAATCTCCAACTTTCATCGGCCATCTCTAAATTCATCTGGTGTAAAATAATCTTAATTGCTTCAAACATTGGGCCACTGGAGAAAATGTTCCCATTTTTGTCCAGTTTTTTAAAAGTGAATGGTTCTCCAATATAGAAATAAACTGTTGCTAGGTAGTTGTGAACATTTGAAAAGGCATAATGTATTATTAAATTGTTCGTGTTATGCCAAGATGTTCTTTTTAATCTATTACCATCTGAAAAAGGCTTGTAGGTTATTATATCCAGTGCCATACTTACTTTGTCAGACCGAATACACACCAACACAACATTCAAGATTTCAAATTGTTCCCAATAGTATCGGAGGATCCTCTTGGCATATTTATCATCTATATTCTCTGGTCCCATTGACAAAACATGAAGAATGCTCGTGTATTCCAAACTTTCTTCTTTGACAGTTCCAACAATGAATTTAAGAACACATCATCACCATGGTCATTTGAAGAAATGACGAAACCAATACTTCCAGTTTGTAGGACTTCATTATCTTGTGGAAAGAGAATATTTAAAGATGTTTCGTATGCAAAATCGGTTGACCTTGAAATGTAGAGTGTACTCGTCATTTGCGATTGCAAACTTCTGATGATATATTCACTTAGCAAAGAAGTTTTAGTAGATAAAACTACCATTGGTGTGTATTTTGGTCCCATTAACTCACGCAGATGTGTAGTTGCTTCCATGATGAGGAACATTCGTTCTCTGAACATCGGTTCAATGGTAATTTCCCTTGGGAGTGAAGCAAATGTAGAGCAAAAAATGATTGCAAGTCTAATGATGAGCTTCATGATAACTGATGCTTTTGTTTCCTGAAAATAAACGAATATGTTGAACGAACTTATTATTCAACTGTGTTGATTTACATTTCTACATACACAAGGGCGGCAGAAAGTGTTCGCCATTAGGGAGCCAATATTCTATATTTCTGGTAAAAAAACACACTCTTTACGTATTCTACACATTTATTAAACTAAAATTAACACCAACAAATACCTCTATATATATAATAATGAATTCTTAATAATGTGTTTAAGGCTTACTCGAAATTTACATAACACATAAACACTTAGTTTTAGTTCAACATTACAAGTCATATCGTTTAGAAACAAACATTAGATCATGAAAATTCTAGAAATACTGCACCAATCAACTTGAAGCATATAAAATAAAAATTTTTTTTAAAAATGGGTATAATTCTTTGGCGTGAATAAAATAAAATTTTATTATGTATGTTACCATTTCACACTTATATTCATTCTGATCTTGTCCCGTGTCCCATGTCATAAGTGAATTCAAACTATATTAATGAAATGTTTTTCAATTTGCTAATTACATGAACTGATTTACTGTCGGTTTTAAACATAACCACGTGCTATGTTGTGTACCTTGCGTATTTACGGTTAATTTTATTTTAATTAACCCCAAATATTTTAAAACACTTTCAAAATTTCATTATACCATTTTTGTCACTAACAAATTTTTCACGGCCCAATGTAAGTAAAATTAATTAGTAAGATAAATATAATTACAATGAATTTCTAATATAAATTAAATGTTTTTTTTTTTGCCTTATTTGTACATGAACTGATTTTCTGTCGGTTCTAAATATAACCACGCGTTGTATCATACCTCCACCTCGTTCACTGTCGAATTTCATTACACTTCCGTTGCACACTCAACTTTTACCCTCAACGCGCCAAAATAAGCATAACTTCAAAAATCGTATTTGAAAACAATTTTCAAGTTCTTTTTTTATGTACTAACAATCAAAGTCATAGTTTGATTAAATAAACACATTACGTGTGAAGTGGCCAAAAACTAATTATCTTGATTCTTTGCAAAAAATGAAATTTTTGGAAATATCAAAGTTGGAAATGTATTTTGCCAGATCCCGATGTACACCCAGCCTGTACAGTCATGCGGTAAAGACGTTCTTGAGTCACTGTCTAACGTAGCTGTTTCCAGTCGCCTCCGTAGAGCAGAGAAAGTTATTTCAGTTCTTGCCAATGGGATTGGGTCATTTTTTTATATATAATCTAACCAGTCATGAAAACTATCTACTTTTCTATCGGCAGGAAGTTTTGTTAACATATCCAACTGCCTGTTCAAATCGTCTTTGAAGAGGTCGCAAATTCGTAGCACTTGAGCTGTAGTGTTTTTCACTTCCATTTTCGATGGTTTTAAAAGAACATTTTCAATTGCCTTGGAAATAGCTATGCCTATAGATAGTGAAAATGTGTTTCGATTTCATCTTTAATGCCGTCAGTAACGGCAACGTATTGTTGTTTCAAGAACTGCTCGGGTCTTGAATACTGTACTGGAGATTATGCATTTATGTTTGGTTGTTTTCGGTCAAGAGGAAAATATAAATCTAGCTCCTCCCCTTGTTTCTTAACTTTCTCCCACACTTAAGTAAACATTTCCTCTTCTAACCCCTGTTTAAACACCTATAACGATTTAAGTTTGTCTCAAGTCATATATTACGCTAATATCTGAGGTTTTCAGATCTCTAGTAAGTTATTTTGTAACACCAAAAACACTACGAGGTAACACATACTGCTGGTTTCTCAAAGAAAGCAGACAGTCAATTCGCTATAGACACTTAAGATTTCATACCGCCAAGTAGGCCTAGTCATAGTATTGTTTGGTACTGAGAATTTACTGCGTTCAATGACTTGGATCGCACAGTCCATCTTGTACGGCACAACTGTTTCAGTTTAGTTTTTCTTTTCTGCCAAAGCTGACTCATCAACTGCTTCGTAATTGAGAAAAATTTCCGATTTTTAAGCAGGTTCGTTAAAAAAAAATTTTGCAAAAGTGTGGGCATTTTCCAAAACAATTTAAAACTTCAGTTACAGTGCTAAAAGCATATACGAAAGCAAAAATTAAAAAGCAGCGAAAGCTATTTATGTAAATGGCTCTAATTTATCTTTGGGACTAATTACTGGTCGGACACATTTCACGTAGCAACTCATATTCCTCGCACCATCATAGCATTGCCCTCGACAGTCTTGTATAGGCACATCTAGCCTTAATAAATTATAATAGCCGATAAAATGTCTCTCGTAGTTGACGATGAATCTTACAACCCAATGAAATCTTCTAATACAGAATGTCTATAGAGTACTTTATATTTTCGAATAGGGTAGTTAAACAAAAAAAAATAACAGCATGCAACATAAACGCGATTGTTTAATTAACTCCGAAAGCAGTTACGACTTCACATGCTTGGATCCAAGAATATGACTCATTAAAGTGGATTCTACAATTGCAAAATCGGTATCTCTGGAGATCTCAAATCGCACAGCTGCTTCACGGAATGCATTCTGCAACATCAATGGTGTAGTCTGTGCAACTGCTTGCCAAATACCTCAACTACCTCTTATCTGGCAGCAATAACGTGTAGTAAAGTGATAACAATAGACTGTAGTATAAAAGACAGGAACATAGTTTATCAAATTAAAAATGAAGTGACTGATTTACAATATAAAGGTAACAGAAATATTAAATTGAAATAGACTGGATAGAGATAAATAATAGTGATTGCCCAGTTAGTGTTAAATAATTCAAAAATGAGCTTCACAAAAATAGTGTTGACGAATGGCAGCATGAATACTTTTTAGACAGTAGTGGACTAAATTTAAAAAACTTTATCAAAAACCTTAGTGACTGGTATTTTAGCAAAAACAGTTTAAGAGTAGAAACATTAAAAATATTAACAGGACACTGCCAGATAAGAGCGCATTTAAAAAGCATCAATAAAACAGAAGAAGACATGTGTCAATGCGGTAATGGTGTTCAAGATATTTATCACCTTTTTTATGTTTGTCAAATGTTCGGTCAAGATAGAGAAATTTTAAGAATTAAATTATTAGAACACTTAGAAAACTGGCCACTCAATTATTTAGAAATTTATGATATTAAAGTAGCAACGTATATTAATAAGTTCATCAGTAATATTTATAAAATTGTTAAAACTTTAAATGAAGATTTGGATTAGTTTTGTGATACTGTTTGTGATTTGTTTGTGCTCCGTTCAGGTTTAATATTCATATAAATCAAATCAAATTACCTGTTTGTAGTGCCTTGTCGGTTGGAAAGTGTGTTTGTATCAGTGTGTATTAGTGTAGTATTTTCTAAATTAACCGTTATTTTAGTATTGGTGTCATGCTGGGGACTGGATGGTAGGTTAGTTAGTTGTATTGTATTATTTTATAATGATTTTATTTACATATTTTATTTTATAACATATGTTTTATATTTTATGTTCTGTGTTTTATGTGTTGTATACTATATAACGTACTGTATTATTCTAAATTGTAATGTTTCAAAACGTTTTGTCATCTTATGTGTTTTTAAGTTACACTTTATGGATTATATTGTATTTTGGTTTGGTTGTTTGTTTTGTTTTGTTTCGTTACGTTATTATGTTGTTTATATGTTTTATGTTGTTTGAAAAATTGTTTTATTATATGTTCTGTTATAATTCTGTCAAATTGATAAATCGGAAAAAGAAATCAAAATAAAAATAGTAAAAAAGAAAATAAAATAAATGAGGGGCTGGGGAGACGGGCGGCGACCTCCACGTGGTTCCTCGCGGACTGGGTGCCGGTATGGAGCAAAACTCCATTCCCTGTGTCCGCCGGAAGAGAAGGTATGGCAGTCCTGAAGGGAGAATTGTCCTGGATGACTGTCATGCTGGAACGGAAAGCAGGCACAGGGAAAAACTCAGGTAGTAGTGCACCGGGTCACGTCTGGTG
>NQII01011273.1:0-12026 GCA_002778355.1 Clitarchus hookeri
TCACTCTCTCTCCCCCTCTTTCTCTCTAACACTTGCGTTGTTAATCCATTCATAGTTACTTCACACTTTTCTAAAGCCCTGTTAAAGTTCTACTGCCAGGATATTCCTCTGCCTGGTGCAAACTAAACTCAACACTAAGTCTAGAAAATCACACCAAAGGACAACGCACCGAATTTGTGCGCACTCAGCTGTAATATTATTTTGCAAGGGAACTATTTATTACTAGGCGCTACCAACATAAGTTTTCTTACCGTTTTTAATTCATATACATTACAAATAAAATATTATAATAAATAAAATATAGTTAAACTTTAATTTAACGAAAAAAAGGATAATTTCATGTGAAGAGAAGTACAAAACGCTTGTGATGAGTGACACATTTAGGAAATAACTAAGCCCGTCATACATAGAGAGATTTTTCATCAAAGGTTTGATTCAAAAATTGTGAATAAACCGTGCATTGACTATAGATGTTATTTGCGTCAAGGAAGTAGCGAGAAGTCGGAAAACTACTTTTACATAACATTTAACAATCAAAACCAAACAAACCAGGTCGACCTTGGAGTGAGTACATTTGCCTATTAAGGCCTACATTAGTCTCAACTTGAAGTGTGTGTATGCGTAACAAAGAACTTCAGGGTTTAGCTCTTCTTTGGGGTTATGATATGTTTAATTCTATCAACCGATCGCACAGAATAAATAACTTTCGTATACAAGTGTTTTGATCGCCAAAATGATCTAAGACTAAACCCGACTTCATGGTACGCCACTGATATTGAATTCACACATTCAACAGCTACAATAATGTCCTAACTCAACAGCGAGGTAAAGTACAATAGTTGTTCCACTTGCTACAATTTTCAGTTCACGCGCATTTTTATTTTCAGTTGGGGTTAACGTCAACTTACGCAACGTGTAACTGTGTTATATATTACACTAGCTGTGCCCGCGGCTCCGCTCGCGTGGACCTACGGAATTATTGTTTGGTTTTTTTTTTATAAAGTTGAATTTTACAGAATTTGATGGGGAAATAACAGCTTGCGTGTTATGCATTTATTTATTGAGAAATTAAATGGTAAAAACGTTTATTAGTATTTCTCTGTTATAGATAGATATATGCTACCGCGGAGTTTTTTTTATAGATATTTTCATTCTACACAATTATTTACTACATGATACTGTTCCATCTTTAACGGTTTAGACAGCGTATTGCAAGAGAGCGCGCTGGTGGCAAACTATTTTCCGACTTGATTCACTATTATCGTCACTGCTTATTCCTTATATTACTTTACGTAACAAAATATATACTACAACCTGGCCAGAGAACATAGCTATGAATTAAAAAAAAACACGTAAATCGCATAAGTGGTTCTAGCTAGAGTGATGGACAGACAGACAGACAGACAGAGACGGACAGACAGACGGACCGACACAGACAGACAGACAGAGATACGTTGAGTTTTATAATTTGTATAAATTATTTCGCAACAAAGTCCTGAGTCTGAAAACCACCTCGCTTCCTCATATAAGTGATTTTATCTAGTCGACATATCGGCAATGCGTCAAACTAATTTTGTGTTCTTGAGCTGCAAGAAAATACTTCGGCAATTTATCGTAAAAATTTTAAAAATTCATACGTACGTATAATATTACGCTCGAAATGCATGAGTGAACGGCTTTATTAAGTGTAAATTACAAATTTAAAAAGTAAAAAAACAGTGGCATGGCGTTTGTAAGACGTATAATAATAATGAGATATCTGTAATTTTACTATGTAAGTAGTTACGAAATTTCACCATATTATATGCGTGGTGCAGAACCACAGCAACCAAGTTAACCCCTCCTTTTTTTCCCCCTCTTTTTCCACCAGTGAGAGACTTCCACCCTGGCTGGCGTTTAGTTGCAGTATCTATGAGGCATGTTGCAGGAAGCTGGGTGGGTGACAACCTGCACAGACTAGCATTCATTCGCGCTGTTAAGGGCGTGGTCCACGGAAAAATGTATTATTTTAAATTTCAACTATGTATTATTCAGCTTGTAGGCATTATCGGTGACTAACTTATGCTCAGATAAAATATTTTTAGACTGAATTGTTTTTGCAAAATGACACGTCAAAGTCAAAATTTTAATGTTTTTGTAATTTACAAATAAAATAAACCAACTATTTGCAGAAAATTTAAAAAGGACAAATGAAAATCTTGTCTTAGTATATTTTAAGGTATACTTAGCAAAATTTATTTTCTAAAAATTTAGAGGCAGCCAAAAATAAAAAATATGCAAGAATTTCCTTATTTTCAGCAATTTATTGAAAATTGCAAAAACATTTCCTTGTAAAATTGTATAGATGTCTTGAAGTAGCTCTTGGCATCTTCTTTCAGTGTAAATTATCTTATTTCTGTACGTAAGGCGGTTTTCATTATTTGTACCATACTAAAACCGTAAAATTATGATTTTGACTTGTCATTTTGCAAAAACCATGCGATCTAAAAATAATTTAGCTGAGGAAAAGGTAGTCACAGGTAACGTCTACAAGTTGAACAGTGTGGTAGAAATATAAAATAACATTTTTTCCGTGGCCAACGCCCTTAAGATGCGCACGGAAGCGTATAGGAAGATAAGGATGAAGGTGCAACTTTCTTACCTGTTTTACAGAGTGAAAGTAACGACCTTTGTGACTTATCTGCTGTCTGTGACCGGTAAAATGTATTATCGAAAACAAAGCTTTGAAAATAGTAACATGTGNCCTTTGTGACTTATCTGCTGTCTGTGACCGGTAAAATGTATTATCGAAAACAAAGCTTTGAAAATAGTAACATGTGAACAACACGATAATGAATCACGATAGTGAATGCCTTCGCGTAGTAATAGACGAAAATACGAACACGTACAAATTCTGGGAAAGTATGCTTAACAACCTAAAAATTATGCTATTTTTCCGGGAGGGTAGGGGGAAAAGCTGTGGACCCCGTTTTACTAATTTGGTCACGGACCTGAGTCCTAATACACTAACTTCGGCTGCGATAACGTCATCGGGATACCATTAATTTGGAGTCGTTGCGTATAATTTCTAACCCCCGCGACACGTGGTGCGAGAAATATTCTGGGCCAAGTCAGCTCAGCTATTCAAGGTGTATCTGAACTTCGTGCAGAAAATACAGCCACAGCATCTGCGGTCTTAAATAACCAGAAAATCCTAGTAAAAAAATGTCCGGAAAAGCAATCTTGTATTACTAAACTGATGAAGTTAAGGGGACTTGAGGTACTACTTTATTGTAGTGTATAGTGCAGAATGTACAACACTGCTTTTATTTTGGTACTGAATAACCCTACCTTTGTTTGGAAAATTGAATATGTGCATTCATTTGTATGTATTATTTCCAACTCTCGGCATTGACGCGCCTAACTTCAACGTCGCTTTATTAATACAAGACTGATTTCCCTGACATGTTACTATGGTTTTGTGGTTGTTTAGGCCCACAGATGCCATGGCTTGATTTTCTACACGAAGTCCAGATAAGTCTTTTACTAGCTGCGGCGTGTCTCAGAGTCTTGAAGCCTTGTACGGTCATTGGTATCAGGCGTGTATGCCGTAGGAACGACGGGCGACGGAGCAGTGACCAGAAGTGCAGTCCGAGAGCGTCAGGAGAGTTGAGAGAGCGACTGACCTGCTGGAATGTGGCAAGTGGAACTATGTGCGTGACAGACATTTGGAATGATGGTGATGCACGGCAGAGGATATTTTGATAGTATAAGTGTAACTAAAGAGTGAGGACTGGGTGACTGTAGCTAGTGTAAAGGCGTGCATTATCAGTGGCATGCTGCTGGGCCCACTGCACTTACAATGGCGGAGGGCATTTATAACACTTAATGCGACCACGTATCGTACATTTATAAGCTTGCAATAGGTACTGAAGCCGCCTGTGATCTGGTGACAGTCTGTGTGTGATTCCCTGCAAGAAGTATTGGTATTGCCTACGCGCCTGGATCTGTATCGCTGCTACCAAAAGTTGTGTGTGCCTTTTACACGAAAATGGTGAATCCTGGGGAGTTTCAACAAGTGGGCCATTTTTGTTAAGTATGCCAGACTGCTGAATTAACCAGCATTAGACTTGCATAAATTATGACGCTAAAATAAGTTGTTTGCAATAAGAGGGTGGCCAGCCCTGTTCTTTTCATTACGGTGCGAAGCAGTAATGAGAGTTTGCTCCTAGGTAGAAGATTCCGATAACATAAAAATGTTCTGAGATGTTTTATTTGGCGTCACTTAGTTTCCGGTATTTTGCAAAACTACAGTTTAAAAACCTCGATTTCCAAGGGCTTTTACCTCCCTTAATATAACATTTAGGTAGAAAGTGTCCTAAATATTTTCCATTTCATTTTGCACAAGGATTCACCTCACTAAGTTTTTTAATTCGGCCTATACTGTATACTTGCGGGGGGCAGTTGAGGTCAACCATGCATCCAAAATAGGTACAGTGAATACAAATAATATTGGGACAGTAATACTAGTTCATGTTTCTACTTTAATCTGTAGCTATTTCGTACATAAAACTAGAATGAATTATTCTAGGTGTTTGTTAGTACAGACTTTTACCATAAATACATACATAACCTGTTAATGTAGTAAACTACACCAATTAGATAAAAAATATTGAAATTCTACACAATTTACACGTCAAAAAAATATCGGGACAGTGTTTATACATAACAAAAATATCTGGACAGTGGTTATACATAAAAAAATATATTGGGACAGTCAGCATTATTTACATTGTTTGGTTTACATAGTCTTAACAGAAATATTATATTTGAATAATATTGTTACAGTTAATCGTGCTGAACAAGAATCTCTAAAAAAAAAAAAACCGCATATTCAAAATAAATTTACAAATAATCAAAATAATCAACAAAATAAAATATGTTTTGTGTCAAAGTATTGGGGCAGATGAGGTTATAATAGCAAACTAAAATCAAGCGTATCGCCACGTGCAAGTACTCCATATTTCAGAAACAAAGTAATCTTCTGTACACTTAAAACTGCACTGTTAAGTTAAAGAGCTAGCTTAAGTTTCAAATTGATCATCATTTTTGCTTCGCAATATAAATATTTCAACTTACCAGAATACATCTGTTACAATTACCCGCCATTTTACAACGTTATACGAAGTGAACCCGACAACCACTGTACGGTCGACTGCCAGTGTTTCAAATGGAGCCATTTTCCATGTTTAACGCTATTTGGCTCTAATTATGAGCTTTTGCATGTAACGGAATTGTCCAACATGCTGATGTTTATTCACAGGCGTTAGCAATCAAATTCTAATAGGAAAACTTTTCCTCTACGAGGGGTACGAAACCCCAAGGTAACGTTTATATTTCCCCATAGCATGTTTAATCATTTTCGATAAGGTAGTGAAATTTATATGCATCAAAACATTACAGAATAAATATTCCTCAAGTGACAGCGATTTACGGAATCCCTATACCGGAAGGATTTTGGAATTCCCAATACAGGAAGGCTTTCGTAACTTTTTTCCCCTTCAGAATTCCACGGAAGTGCTTTCAATCACAGAAGTATTTATATGTGGTCTTTATTAAGAGCCACTGGTGGCGTGAATAATAGGCTGGAAAAGATCGTGTCAGTTACACACACTGCCTGGAACCTCTAGGATGGCAGGTAACGTGTCTTACACCGACTGTGGGCAGAGTTCGTGATGACAGCAGACTTCGAGGCGACGAGAAAGATACATCGCGGCCAGAGAACGTTTATGCGACTTGCGTGGATGGCAAGGGTCTTCGTGGCGTTCTTTAAGCAAAATGCGAGTGTGGTGTGACTAAGGGGATGATAGATCGCAATGAACCCAGGATATTACTGAGAGTACAGGCTGAGAAGTCCGTGTGGCTATGCAGAGGTGGCACTGGTTTGATGAAAGACAGGTTTTAATGTTGTGAATAAACTCTGGTTATATGTATCTGTAGATTAATACTATAAAGAAATGCATTTTGCTGCTAAATACTGTTGAAACTATGTATATTGGTGTTTTAAAAAGTAAGTGATGGCTTATATTGTTAAGCTGCGTGAACTAAAATAAGCTCAACATGAGCATGCTATGCCACGCACCTGGGACATCACAGTGGAACTGCACCATACGCATTTATTTAAAAATCACTGTCGTTTGCCACCATGACTGGTTTCTAGGAGTAAGCCAATTATAAGCAAGGATTTATTTTACAAAAAAAGTTAAAAGTTTTATTTCTTGAGTACGGTGTTGATTTCTGATGTAATTATTGCCTAATTTCTTGGCATTTCTAGGGAAAACATTCTTCCTTAAGCAAACATAATTATGATATAATCCCTACATTTTCAAATTTCAGCTTGATTAGAAACATTCAATGAAATCTCTTTAAGCGGTAGGTTGTAATTGCCCTTCTTTGCGGCATAAACGCTAAAGATTGTTCCCCAATATGTATGTGGACCCAATATGTATGTGGAAGGTAATCGGGGAGTGGATAGTAAACCCCAAAACACAAAATATCCATATGAATATATGTCCTGAAGTCGGTAGTTTCCGAGTTACAGAACTTCCAATGTTGTACTGGATGTGTTCATAATTATGTTCCCGACAGATTCCAATTCGAGTAGCTGTAGCCATGTTCGTGTACCAGTAGTGACAAGTCACTCTACAAGAAGTGCTCAAGATGTCCACCTTGTGCCAGAATGAACGCCTGAACACGCCGCATCGTTGACTGCCTGACACATGCTCCAGGAATTGTACATATATGCTGGCAACATTGATCCACTCGCTGGAGAAGCACTGCTATGTCCGCAACTGGAGTTGCATAAATAATAATAATAAGTCTTGAGATGCCCTCACAGGTAATAGTCCAGTGGGTTGAGATCCGGGGTTCTAAGCACATGGCATTCGACGTCAGTAGGCTGTTAGTGCAAAGGGACAGGTAATAACACTCGCACCAATCCAGCTGATCACATTAACACACACACACACACACCTCGTAAGAGATAGACTATTATCAATATGTGTGGTACAATGTTGGAAGGTCTGCAACTCAAACTATCTACTTCAGGACATACACTATGTCCATAGGGATATTACGTGTTCTGGGGTTTACTATCCACTCCCCGATTACTTCCCAAATAATTGGCTACTGGTTTCCAAAGAATAGTAGGTAAAAGGCACAGACAAAACTTCGTACGAAGTACGACATTTCTGTATTTCGTCCCGACTATTCTTTGGAAACAAGTTGCCAATTATTTTCCTGTAACACCATACAGCTAAAATCTTGTATATTTACAACACATTATTTTAGAAAACATACAATTTTGTGTATGTAGCTCAATGTTTGTAATAAAATTGAAGTTTGCAGCACTTGCAAGCAACATTCGTTTTACACATATGAAACTAAAGTTTTGTTAAAACTGACTAATTTATTTGTATTGTTCTACAAATATAGAAAACCTACAGAAGACACACTCTCATACATATCTGCCTTATTAACCTCTTCAGTCACAGTGTCGTAAATATAGTTTGTTCGCGGTATCTTCACAATTTTCTGATCAAAACTTTACACCAAACACGCCATACATGGGATGATTTTTCAGTTTACTAAAAATGGCAGGTATCACAAGCGCTTTATACTTCTGTCAACATAAAAGAATCTTACTTTTGGTTAAATTTAACTATCACTTATATTTTGTCAGTTAATTATAGTATACACTCATTAATAATTATTAATAAAAACAGGGAGAAAATATGTTTGTAATGCCTAGTAAGAAATTAGTTATAATGCAAAATATTATTAAAGTACTTGCGCACGAATGCGGTGCGTTATCCCTTTGGTTTAATTTTCTAAGACTTGATTCAAGCTTTGTTAGCATGAGGCGGAAGAATATCCTGGAAGTAGAACTTAATCAAGGCTTCAGAAAGGTTGGGCGTGAACGTGAACAGACTATACGGTACGTGCACAGGAAGTGTTTCATTATCTACAATGTGCACATCAGAAAACGGCGATCATTTAGGTAGGTCCCTCGTGATGGGGAGATTAAATTCGCTGTTGATAATTATGTTCCGTAGTCTCAAACATCTGCTGCCAATAACACGCGAGCACAAGCATTTTTATTGGACCACATACATGACGAAGCGTTATACCGACACCAGTACAAAAATTGGTTCGTTGATACGCCAAAAATAATATCCAACGGTAAGGACTAAGGACACGGCATACACACACGCTACTTCCAGGATATTCATCCACCTCATGCATACAAAGCTTAATCAAGTCTAAAAAATTACACCACCAAAGAGATAACGCACTGCATCCGTGCGCACTAACTATAATAATATTTTGCATAAGAACATGCCAGGGTGCCCGGGTGTGTAGAAGAAGCACGGGCATTGCACGACTGGCTGCATACACACCATGGTGGCTGGGTGTATAGAAGCAGCTCGTGCATGGCATTGTTGGCTGCGTACATGCCAGGGTGACCGAGTGTGTAGAAGCAGAACAGGCGTTGTAGTATTGGCTGCATACACGCCAGGGTGGCCGGGTGTGTAGCAGCAGCATGGATGTTGCACGGCTGGCTGCATACATGCCAGGGTGGCCTGGTGTGTAGGAGCAGCATGGGTGTCGCATTGCTGGCTGCATACACGCCAGGGTGGCCGGGTAATTATAAAAACCAGGCAAGTACCATGGTACGAAGACGTGATGAAGATTACAAGCAAAGTAGAAGCCTGAGTTTGGACTACATCCGTGATTAAATATTAGATGTGTTTCGTGTATTTATAAAGTGAATGCGCAAGGACTGTATTACGCACATATAAGCCCGTTTGCATAATATTTAGGGAAGAGCTCGACGTAGAAGAGGATCTACTACAGCTGCGGAGCCGTTTACAGTTTGATGTTACGTGGCTGCATCGGTTAGCTGCTGCCTACGACGACCAACGTGTTTAAATTCTCAGATAAGTCTGAACCAGTTTAAACAGCGTGCAGCTTTCGTTAGTTAACATTTTATTCTGCACCAAGATAAGTAAATTAAATTTTAATTTTGATTCAGTCTGCATAAAGTTTTGGCCACGAAGACCCGGTAAAAAATAGTATTTTCCAAGCTCAATCATAAATGTTGGCTAGCTAGTGTCGGCCGTAATATCTAAAATTTGAGAGTTATGAGTTAGTAATTTTAATCATATTCAAGTTCTTTGGTAATTGAAAGTATAATTGCTTCATGCACAGTTTCATTTTAATTTTTAATTTGCCGCTCATTATAATATGATCAAACCTTGCATATTGCATCCTATTAAAATTTTGAAAGAATCACAGCTTCCACTGTTCTCATTTACCGTAGTCTGTTTGTAGTAACCTGTGGTATTTTTTTCTGTTTAACATGTTGTACTGCAGATGGTGACACGTTTTAATGAGTATCTGCCTGGTGATATTATTAAAATTTTACTTGGCAAGTTTTATTGGTGTTCACATATCTCTTGGGTTGTACTTCTCTTCATATGTTCTGCAGTGTAAGCCGGGCAAAGAACACTCACGTACACTACCCATTAAAAAAATTTTATGTTGCATTAAATGCTTCAAGTGGCAACCACAAAACCCTTTTTGCTGTCAAAAATAAATTCACTGTGTTGGTAGGCAATAATGTGTTTTCATTAGTTGCAGCAAATATATTTCGTTAGAAGCAACACTGGTTAATTGGCTCACAAAATATTTTTGTGGATTGCAGGCTTTGGTAGTTACGTAAGGTTTGACAACTATAAAAACCCAAAATCGTTATGGCCGTACCAAGAGTTGAACCCAGGTCCTCTCGAATACGAGTTCGATGCGTGACCACTACGCCACCGCGCTCGGTGTTAGGGTTTTGACTTGAGCATACATACACCAAAAATCTATATTTAAAAAGTGGCACACTTGCCAGCAGTTCAGAGTGTCACGGAAAGTTTATTTTCTGGAATGACTTGTGTGTCACATTTACTTACTCGGAATAAAGGAATTATGTACCCAATCCCTAATTTCTTAAGTGTAGTAGTAGCAAAANTGTGTCACATTTACTTACTCGGAATAAAGGAATTATGTACCCAATCCCTAATTTCTTAAGTGTAGTAGTAGCAAAATGTTTTTACTGGTGACGGCATGAATGCTATTGCTGCCGACTAAATATTTGGTGGCAGCGATACATTTTTATTTTTATTTTTTAATAAACAAATATGTTAGTGAGCACTAAATGGCTTAAGTACTTGTCAAAGTACGTGTTATTGTGCACAGCAATCTGTTCTTCACCAGCAACAGAATTTCGCGTTGGAGTGCATCAACCAAATAGTTCTTGTAGCCGCTAGCAAATATTTGCTTTGGCAGCAACTTCAAAACAATCTAGCTCCATTCAAACCAGCATAGAGAATGTGTACAGACATCCCAAAGCTCTTGCTTTCATAAACAAGTGTTCTAACATCATATTCTAACATCGCTGCCGCGCCATCGGCACGACAACAGTCCAATTTCGGGAACTGAGAGAAAGTGTACATGCGCGGCACGCATGCGCACTCTACCCCATATCCCCTGTGCTGTTCATGGGCTAAAGATGAGGTACGCCAATCTCGCTGGTTGCGCACAACCAATCTCCACGTCCCAACATTAAACTGCTTTTCTGCCAACAACGACTAGCAAAAACGACGTGTGGTTTGATTAGAACCTTGATTTCTAAACTACTGCTTTTGATACGTATGTGTACTTCCTCTAGCCAATGTGTAATGCAGTTTGATTAAATTCAAACTGATGGAAGTACTTGAATATTCGTACAAAAGTGCTTGTCTTTTGGAAAATTGAGATGTAAACGAAGACGTTCATCACTGTTGACCCTGTGACTGACAGTCACGTTGGTTTGGGGTAGGTCAGTGTTGGGTACATGCGCAGAAGACGAATGGTCGGTCTGCCTCATATGTAGTCTACGGTGCGGCTGGCTGTGCCACAGGCGAGGAAGACGGTCGCCCAAGACACGGCGGCTTGTCCTGCGTCAGGCCGCCAGACACTTTATTGCGAGTTATAGACTGTTGACGGTAAAGTGAGCACTTTTAAGGCCTCAGTTACTTTTCCCTTTCGGTTGTTTTTAATCCTTTAACCGCATTTTTTAACAAACACTTTCATGAAAGTAATAAACACAGTGTGTATATTCCACTGCACTCTGAATTTACGTCTGAGGCTTAATTGTAATATATTTATTGACCACTTGCTTACCCGGCCACGCGTTGCTGTGGCATAAAAGATTTTGGTTCTATTCATTTCTGTGAAATTAATTGAAAGAAGTATCTGTATTTTCCAAAATCTTTATTATTGAAGTACTTGTTTCTATACGATGTTTTAAGTTTTGCCATCTTCCGCGCGTATGAATATGTTGGGTGGTTTTCCTACTCTAGAACACGACACATACAATTGGCCGAGCGAAAAACATTATGTTCTAAATCTAAATGTTCAAACAGACAGCTGTCAACAAAGGCGCTTCCTGACGCGAAAGCAAGGTAAAAAATGAAATTTTTACAGATTTTAGTACCTTTGCAGGTAATACAGATAAAAAATAAAGGTGTACAAACACTCGTGGGAACGAAAGGAAGGTTTATAAAAAAAACAAAATGAAAATCGGTTGATTTTTTTGGAAGTTACACGCGTCCGAACAAACGGACACAAGGTATGTGTATATATATATATATGATTGTTCCAAGTGAGAGGGCTTCCAAAAGTGCTCACTTTACCGTTAATAGCGTATACCACCGCGGTACGCTACAGCGCCAGACGGCTCTGCGAGCTCCGCCAAATTCTTACACGCCTGCACTGGAATTTAATCATAAGTCGCTGTCCCAGGAAGAAGCCTTCGAAAGGCGCGACCACAGTTAATGGAGTTTTATTGGAAATAGCACAGAAGAATGGCGGAGTGAAACGTCGAAACCGAGGCACACCGAACCAGTCATTCTCGAAAAGAAGTGACGAGGTTGGCAAAAAAAAAAGGGGGGGGGGGA
>NQII01011273.1:22310-45078 GCA_002778355.1 Clitarchus hookeri
ACAAATATTAAAAAAAAAAAAAAAAAAACTTTCTTTTAACTTACGGCGATAGCTTGGAACTCACGAAGTGGAGGTAAATTAGACAATGACGGCAAAACACAGTTTAAATAATATGTATTTGTAACAACTGACAAAAATTAAGAAGAATCGCTCACAAAGAGCATCGAAGGCATTATGAAACTTACATCAGCTGCTGCGAATGTTACCACCAATGTTATTCGAACAAATTACCATATGGGGAAGAAGAACCAGCCATTTTCAGATTACGATCTCATTAATAGAGAGCAGATAAATGGAATAAACGTTGGTTCTAGTTTTCATTCTCGTTACTCAGCGACACACACAAACCGCACTGCCAAGGAAAAAGCACCCGTTAGTTCTATAAATTACCACCAGAGGATTGAAGTTAAATGGACGAATCAACAAGCGTGTGCGTTGCGAGTAGGCTTGTCGTGCATTAGTGTTGATGTCGAGGGTATACGTGGATATATGTCGACATTGCAGTCGGTTTGTTGTACCCTGATATCCTGTGAACATTATGGGATTACGACCCTGCCTACAGTGGCTCACATTTATATTGGGATGGTTAGATTCTTTGTGTGGTTTTATTTTAAATAATGGGAATATAATATTTCGCCGATATTATATTATAATAGAGCATAATTATTTGCAAAACAGTTTATTTTAAATATAATATATAAAGGTTACAAAAAATACCCTGTCTCAGTATAAAAAAAACAAAATAAACACAATATGTGGGTAGTTATGACCTAATATAATGCCACGATTTTCTGTTTCGTCAATTTAATACTTTGTTGGGTACCTTCCCGACCCCAAAACAGCCTTCAAACGCTTCAACGTGCTTCATGGTGGCATCTGGAGTAATCTTCCTCCATTCTTCCTACACCCTTCTTTTCAGTTCTGACTTGAAAGAGCTTGGAGTTAGCCCGATTTGGCTCTTAGGCTGCTGCCAGAGATTCTCGATCTTATTTAGGTCTGGGGAATGTGCAGGCATTTGTATTACCTTGAGAAAGTCGTATAGAAGCCACATATGCACGTTTCCAGCAATGTGTTTGAGATCATTATCCTGGTAGTACTAAACGTTCCTAGAATTTCAGCGCTTTGTTTTAGACGATTCCTCAGTATATACAGATACATAAGTTGGTCCATCTTATTCTCAAAAAATACAAGGTCACCAACTCCATCTGCAGCCCTGCAACCCCAAACCATAACGTTACCTACGTGCTTCAAAGTCGGGAACAGGTATTTGCTACTAAACTCTTCATTTTTCTTACGCCGTACGTATTTACGTCCATCCGATCCGAAGATATTTTATTTGCTTTCAGCAGCTTTGATCTTTGTGAATATATTCCTCTGCAAACTGAAGCCTCATTTTTTCTGTTAATTCACTCACGTAAGGTTTATTCTTACCTACACTGTCATTCTGCTTTTCTTTTCTCATAAATCGTCTTATTGTTTCCACATTAAGGCTGTGTCCGAATTCAGGTACATACATGTGTACTCGCATCCTTGCATACTTCGCTTACCCATGGCACCAAACTTTATGAATTCGGACAGGCAGTATTGTTAGCTTCGGCAACAGCTATTAGCCAGCTAATTACTTTTAATGAACCTGTATTCCAAAGTAGGGCGTGATAATTGCCGAAAGATATAAGGAAAATAGTAGAAATAAAATTGGGGTTCTGGGTCACTGAAGTATGCAGTCGCAGCCCGTAGCCATATGGCATCTGGCAAAGGACCAGCAGTGGCATCTAGCAGAAGACCAGAGGTGACCTTGACATTTGACCTTGCCCTCAAAATGTTCCATTTCCCCTGAAAAACAAATTAATATTTCTAGAATTTCCCTCAAAATTTCCCGAATTGCCCTGCAAATCAGCAAAATTGACATTGGCCATTGTAGGGAACTGGTGTAAAGGCTTCGGCGCCTTGGAGTCGTCCAAAATATTGGATTGAATAACAGCCGCCATTTTATTTCTAGAATTTTCCAGTTCATGCTCTCTCATTCCACCTCGACATGGCTTGGGTGCCAGCACAGGTTTAAATTATGTATGCATAAAATATGTATGGGAATTATTTTCCCAAATGTTATAGGAATGGGTATGTCTATTCGAGAAGTATGTGTTTATTATGTTAACTCCTGCAGCAGGCATGTTGACATGGCACTGAAAATGACTATACATTTTTTATTATTATAACCAGGACTCTGAATTTTTTATAAATTAGAAACAGTATAGATGTGTGTATTCGAGAGATAATGAAATATGTGTGTGAGATTATAAGGAAGGATGGTTCACCCATAGAATGGTTCATATGAGCAATGAGATGTTTTATAAGCATAACCATGCTAAGTACTTTTATTTCAGTTACTACGATCATCTTATTTATACTTGTATGCGTAAATAATAGCAAGTAAATAAGTTTTTTATCTGTAGGATAGTAAACGATACATCAGCAGAGTGCTTTCCACACATTAAAAGTGCATGCCTACACCCTGTGGCGAGCAATGCCATTAGCTTCCAGTTTTTCGGTCTCGACAACACATATTCCAATGAGGGCAGGGTGACACATTTACCAAAGACCAGGAAGTCTGAGCAAGTGCTTGCCTGCACACTGCTCAATGCTGTTAGCCTACTTTCATTTCTGTCGCAACAATACATTCCAATGACACATTTACCACAGACCTGGATGTGGTGGGCAGCCATGAGTATATAATAATATCAGAAATAAAACATTTGTATTCTGAAAATAAATTTATTAAATAATGTTTTTGTTTGTACATGATAATTATTTCTTGTAGTTAGTTTGCACAATATAACCTTTGTTATACTACATTTCATATAAGTTGGCCAGATTCTGAAAGTCAGTGAGTGGCAACTCGACGTAAATGAAACCAACAAAGTGTAATTTACAAAATCCTGTATCAGCTGATGCACGAACAAACAAAAGTTAATATTACGTTGGCTATTCTGAGTGCACTGCCGACGCACATTAGACCAGCCGAAAATACGCGATAAGAAAGAGTTCCTAGGTTAATTAATACATTTTATTTTACGTGGTCATAAAACCGCTGTTTTTAGTGTTAGAAAAAAAACTTCGTGCTAAAGTAGAAATGTATAGGTGTTCAAAATGAAAGGTACGTTAAAACGATCCGTATCTAAATGAAACGCAATTTCAAAACCTTTTACCATGTCTTATCCCCCCTCACAAACCCGGCTTTCCTTACGTGTTTGATATTAATTCCAAAAGCATACAGAAATATTGCATAATATTGTTGAATTATTTTTTCTAATAATTTGACGAAATATATTTCAAATTCGTGTCGATCCGAAACAGTACTAGAAGAACAATCAACTTGAAAAAGACGCAGCGACTCTGACCTCACCCTAAAATGTTGTGCTCGCCATCTATCGAATTTTTTGCGAAGCATTACCAGCCAGAAAAGAATAGGAGTTCGTATGCGATATATAATACATTTACGAACAAACACCAATAGTTTTATTTTTCACGAACTCTGCATAATTTTTAAAGTAGCATATAGTTCGTGTATAGTGATTTTGAGTACTAGTAATTTATATTTGGCAAGTAATCGTTCGTCTACGTAAATTATACGCCATATCTTTCTCCGAAAATCCATTTCCTTGTTTCCGAAGAAAGTTGGACACGCGTGAACAGTTGTTAAGCAATTCTAACATTATTCCACGTCATATATTTCCAACTCAAATATATTAGCTATAATGTCCAACGTGTGATAATAGCTACAACTACCGTTTCGCAAATGTTATCCCAAATTCACTGTGTCGGACAAATAAAAAAGAGTTAGCAAATATTAAATTTTTTGCAAGGTTTTATATTTTTACTTTCATAACCTACTAATTTTTTTAGACAAATGTCAGTCTAAAATATCTTAAAATTTGTTTAGCATTACATTTTTTGTAGTTACTAAATTTTTAATAAATTATTTATATTTTTGCTCTTTAACATAACAATTTAATGATTAATGATTTATTTACACATTACTATTACTACAATCGAAGCTACATATTTATGAGTAGCAAGTTTGCCTAAAACGTCCCACGAACAGTACATTGACAAGGGGATCGGCTGATGATAACAGCATGAAAATAAAAAACATCGCTGCCATGCGGCCGTCAGCTCATGGCGGAAGGATACGTAGTCAGATGTAGTCAGATGCAAACAGCGGCGCTACTTTTGCAGACCTGTCAGAATCTGACCAACTTACATGGTACAGAGTATACATGTGGCCATTATCTTAACTTATACTAAAGTCATGTCGACAAGGCACTGAAAAAATGGAATTTTATAAATAAGAGGTCAACTTTTAAACTTGCAGAAAAAACTGTATCGAGTGACTTGTCTATAGATTCGTATTTTCAAAAACAATTTCATTATGATGTAACATCCATAAATTTTACAAAAACGAATTTTTAAATTAAAAAAATGTATTTAATGTAATATATAATATTTCACTTTTTAAACTTACAGAAAAGATTATGCTGAGCAATGTGTCTGTGGANTATTTAATGTAATATATAATATTTCACTTTTTAAACTTACAGAAAAGATTATGCTGAGCAATGTGTCTGTGGATTGGTATTTCCAAGACATATTTGTAGTATATAATGCCGCATACATATATTATCAAAAGCATAATTTTATAAATAAGTCATGTATTTAAATAAATACATTTTTATATTTAACTTTTAAATTAGCATGTCTACTGATTCGTACTTTCAAATGGAATTCAATTAATGTGTCAGAAAACATTATTATAATTTTATAAGCATAGAATAGTGTACGTAAATATACCAAGTGTTATATATTTTCGGGCTCGTGTTTTCGATTCTAATGCTAATGTGAACCCATAAACTGTAATTATTCACATGTGTTCGTTGCCATATTGACTTTAGTAGGCATAGACATGATCTTAGGTTTTTTGAAGTAATTATATAATGAACCTGAGCCACGAATACAGAACAGTAGTTGCGTTACCTCAGGTCGTGTTTATAAGTGCATTATGTCTATGTCGGACACGCACGAACTTATAAGCACAGCTGGACATCATTCAACGACTGCTGAATTTACACACATGCTAATTGGAACATATCAGACTAGTACAAATCTAACCAAGATGAAAATTGAATTATGAGTTAAGCATTTCTTATAAGCATAATTTGACACAATTTTCCATCTCCCCAAGTTAAAGCCATAAAATTCAGATGAGAGCCATATGGTTAATTATACCTTAAACTTCCTTATAAGCATAGCTGACTACCATTTTATATCCATTGAAGCTGTAGTCATCATATGCATGTCAGAGGTCTGCTCATGACCTAGACCAAACTTTTATTGCTCATTATGCACTAAGCCTTCTCATAAAAATATTTGGCTGTCATTTTCCATCCTCTGAAGAAATAGGCATCATAGATTCCACTCGTGACCTAGATTTAGGCGATAGTTCAAGATATGCCTCAAGCCTTCTTATCATAGATGACCGCCATTTTCGAACCATTTTAGTTATAGCTGTCAAATATGTATCACAGGTACAGGTCTCTTGAAATAAATCAAGGTAATGTGTTCAGTTATGCCTTCAACCTTCTTATAAGCATAGTGGACAGCCATTCTACACCCATTCAAGATATAGTCAACAAATTCACATACCAGGTATTACTCCTGACTTCGATCAAGGTGATGTGGGCAATTAAGCCGTAAGCCTTTCATGGAAGGTTTTTATAATTAAATATCGAACCTAGCATGTCTACAATCATGTTTATTTTGGAGAAACTCACGAATAATATATCAAGTACAAATATAATTACAAAAAAGTTATGTATTTAAAAAAATTAAAACTCATATTTTGTGATGTCTCTACTGTCCAGTATTTTTTTTTAAATTAATTCGAATATGAAGGCAGAATTGTAGATTACTAACCTACCTATGACAGTTTTTATATCGTATTAAAAGAAGAATGCCTAAAACGTGTTCAATGAATTTTTCAAATCATAACTATAAGAGCATAATGTGTTGTCAGTCACGAATATTTTCAAAACTTGTTCGAATACGAGGTCATGTACAGATATATTTATAAGTAAAATATTTTAACTATTTAATTCTTAAGTTTTTAAAACTTAGAGAACTAGGTATACTGTGTTGCATGTATACTGATGCATATTTTATTTTTAAGGAGAATTCAACTATATCGGAACTGGCGATTGCATGTCTACGTCCCGACGCCATATTGGATTTAATAGAAATACCTGACTGAAGAATTCAAAAGTATATATGAAAGCAGCTTATAAATGAACTCGTAGCACAAAAACTACTTGTAAAGGAAAATAGTTATAAGCATTTAACTAACCGATACATATTGCACGAGAATCGATGCAAACATATATAAAAAATTGTAAAGGCAAATAGTTATAAGCATTTACGAACAGACGCATATTGCGCGAGCATAGAGAACTGTACATAGCACTAGAATAAAAAAAACCACAGTCGCATAGCTTGAGAACCCCAGGAATGATGAGGGCGACACTGATGCGCACAGATGTTTTAAGGAAAACTGTTATAAGCACATACCAACCATTGCATATCGCACAGGCATCCGGTGCCTTATGCTGTGTTAGACTATGTAAGACAAGACCAGGTAGCCCTGGTTAGTACAACCGAATATAAAACAATTTCCTTACGAACAGACTGAAACAAAACCATCAAATTCAGAGCACTGCCAACACTCAACACTAGCAGTGGAGCACACGTCTGTGCCGCCCGACGTTCTGCGATCAAACAACATCTCGAGAATCTGTAAGGAAGCCCAGACGGTAGGCTGACTGCGAGGACGATGTGCAGGTCTCGGCAATTCAAAGGGATGGTATATAGACCAGCCGATGGTACACACACGTCAGGCTCCAGGGTTACAGGCCAGCCGAGTCACACATGCACTTCTTTTTACGAGAGGAATTCAGTTATACAGTACAATGTAACAATACTCTTTTTAAATATTACATACATGCGCTTATTTTGAATATATACCATTATAAGTGCATTATTTATATGGAAATGGCATTAAAAGTTTGGATTTTGTAATGTTGGGTAAGGAATCATCGCAACACATGCATTTCAAATGTGGGTGTGTATATATTATAAATAAATGTATATATATGCGCGCGCGTCAGTATCGGCGCTCAATGCAGTGCGATGACATGCGCGCGGTTCGTAAAATAATACTTAATTTTATCGGCTAACGTAAGATACGGAAAACTTCCATCACTTGCAGCACTCGACAAAGATGTCGAGCTTGCATAAAGAATTCCTTCTCGCATATGCAAGACATGAATTACAATCCATCTACAAACACCCAACTGCCTATCTGCAACAGGACGTAGAGATTCTTGGCTGTCTCCCATTCCTAGAGTGTTTTCAAGGTAGTGCTACCGTTACAGACAAGTCGGTTTGACACATAGGGAGAGATCAGCAGCAGCATATAGAAAAACAAGGTACCTCCAATGCTGAAAGATGAACGGCTGTAAAGAAGATGTTTGGTAGAATGGTCAACTTCGCACACTAGACAGTGATCGACGCGATAAGACATTTTACAGTCCAGCAAGTAGCAACCTAGCTTTTTTTAGAGATAAGTGAATGTGTGTAAAGAGTACATGCACTAAAGGACTGCTCTCCGACCTGCTACTGCAGCCAAATTAACCTCTGCGTACAGATGATAAAAAATATATATAATTTTATGTTCGCATCCTACCACCAAACCTTTGTATAACCGAGGTTTTTCATTTATTACAGAGCGTTCACTATAGTACTATCATTTCATTTTTTTTACTGATGCTTCCCATACAGAAAATGGCCTCGGTGTGCTATTACGACCCTGCTAGACTTTAATACACTCACTTGTTCGAGGCCACACGTATCAGGTCATCGTACTTGCTTTTAAAATGCGCATGTTGTTATAACATGTGTATCATACTTGCATTGACCAGGCTGTTAGTCTGCCCCCCACCAACCAAGCTACTCAAGTCAGGCCGCTTTTGGTATACGATACCAAAGTTGTCTAATAATAAATAAAATACTGTATTTTTATAAGTGTTCCTAATATGCGAAGTAACCGACATTATAGTTTGAGCAAGTGCAAGTGTGTNTGCAAGTGTGTATTGCTGGGTTTCGTATGAGAAGTTATGATATTTACTATGAATAAAGAAGCTCATCCATACTACAATTATGACAGATGCACCTACAGTTTTTTAATCTCGGACCAAACGGTCAGCTACCACCACGCACATAGTATTGCTGTACACGTCGAATTGGGTGAAATTTGGAAGGAGAAACCGATGGCGAGTGGATTGATTTTGGATTGCGGTATATAGACACTGGCGAAACATTACTGGAGCTAACATTTCCTGCTGATTAGACTCTTTTGTACGAACGCAGAAGTGAGTGGATTTTGCCTTACTCCACTGGGCGTTTGTTGACTAATATATAAACATGGGACTGGTGTACGAATGTACTGTATTAATTGCCCACCAGCAGTAATGAACCAAGAACTTCAGAATACGGAACATACCAGCGAAGAAGGCCATAATGTTGTTAAAGAATGTTCACGTTAAAGTGAGCGCTTCTGAAATAAACCTTTTGAAAAATGTCACTGGGGTAGTGGCATTTTTGTATATATTTCAACGGGTACACTGCAGTTAACGAAGGAAGGAATGTAGTTCCATGCCTTAACGGTGAATTAAAAGTGTGACATAAACATTAGTGAACACTTAAATTATTTATTTCGCTTCCAGTCTTGTTTTTACTGCATATAAGTGTAAGAAAGTAAATTGGGTAAAATTCATACTTTTATGATAATTTCAGGGTTTCACTTTACCCAGGCTTGAATACAGTGATCAGACCCTTAGCAATGTTAATTTTCCATATGGCTGAAAGTTACATAATGTGCATGCAAGTAGATCTTACACAGGGTTTTCAAAAGTGTTCAGATTACCATGAACAGTCTATACAGATGTTTTACAAAAAATTATTTTATTTTGAAAATGAAATATGATCTTTAAAGAAGTAATGTTTTCAAGGCAAATACATATGTTAAAAACCTCTAACTTTAAAGATGTAATGCTGTTAAAATAATTTGTACTTACTTATAATTCGATTTTAGAAGGCATGATATTTTAAAATAACTTTTACTAAAAACTAATTTTATTCGGAAGTTGTAATGAGAAAAGTGTAGTGTATATATTGGTGAATAATAAACTTTGTATTTTTGAAAATTACTTTCGTTTTTGTATATCGGGATTTACAGTCCCTGGATCAAAGTACAAAGTGATAATTGCAGCAGAATCATCGCGTTGGTCTTGGACTACCGAGGGGACTCACATTTCATAGATCGCATATTCAGGCTCGTGTGCTGCTCGTTATCTTTCCTGTAGGATTTTCCCGTCCGACTCCGGGTGCATGCTGATAAATAAAATATTTATGTATGTTTGCAATAACTACATCAAAAGTTTGAAAATAAATTTGAGGTAGGAAAAATTTGGCAAGCACATAATTTATATTGAAAGGAAATAAGTATATTGAATACTGAAATTCATACTATAAACTAGAACGGATGACATTTTTTTAAACTGCTTATCAGGCAAAAATAATCTTACTTTACAGCCACGAAGTAAAGGCATATTCTATTACAGGAGCATAAATCATTGCAGCATGTACTTGTAAATTTATTCAAATCATATTTATATTAATTTAAAATTATTATAATACTAATTTTTAAAGGTTTGCGTCGCTGCACTGACTCCGCTGCAGGTATAACCCCCCCCCCCCTCGGTTTATTTACTTTNACTTATACTTTGAAACATGGTGAAAATAATACATTGCCTTTCTTCCAGGTCCCAAGTGGCATATTATGTATTGAATCTATTTTTAAAAAGGTGAAAAAATACAACTGAAATGTTATATATATATATATTATACTTAATTAGGATTTGAAACAATAGCATGGAAGGCCCTATCCCCCTTCCAAAAGTCGGGCCAGGCGACTCAGGTAATTTTGAATCTGACGGTCGACACAGCATGTCTGTTATATATACGCTATTCACGGTAAAGTGAACACTTTTTGAAAGCCCTCTCATTTATAATAATAGTCAATAAATATATTATATTTTAGCCGTAGACGTTGACTCTCGAGTGCAGTGGAATATACACACTGTGTTTATTACTAACACGACAATATTTATTCAAAAATGTGGTTAAAGGATAAAATGTGGCTGATAGGAAAAAGTAACTAGGGTTTCAAAAGTGCTCACTTCACCGTGAACAGCCTATACCTCGCGAAGGTCGTTATGAGGTCAAGCGTACTCAAGCCGTCCTTGAAAGTTGCTTGACCTCCCCAGTTATTTGTCAACGCATGAAGCTGCGACTTTCTAGGAACATCGAAAGCCCGGAAGCTTTGACAAGTCACAACTCTAAAAGACTCTCATCATAATAAACAGTTTGACTGAAAAAGTTGTAACCAAACACATGCAAAGCTTCACTCCGCGTGGATGTGTTGGCCCGAGACGTTTGATGCACCTATGATTTGCTCTCTCTTGTTTAGTCACCATCCGCACAGTACCATACGATATATTCAAACATAGCACACGACGTCTGGCAGATGAACAGTATGTTGCACAGGCCACCTACCTGGAGCTGGTTTCCGCATTTGAGGCCGAGAAGCACGGGAGCTATAAGGGCGAAACTGCCGCGAGCATCAAATGCGCCATCGCCACTACGCGCAAGGCTATGAACTGGCGTTCTCGTGCTGCGACTACCTCCGAGACTTTCAGCGGCCACCCTATTATTGTATAGGTGTGAAGTGTGTGGCAACGTTCAATGCAGGGCTCTACACTGGTTTAGAAGGAATCCACCGAAGATATTTTAAGCTGTGGCGATCTGGAAATAATGTTTCTGGCCATGTTGAAAAAGAGATTCAAACTAGTGTCTGCAAAGATCCCGATCTGTCGATAGTTCTATTCCGTCCTAGTCTGCAGTGTTCTTTATCGTGTGCAAACTTACCGTGCACACGTGAAGTAGTTTGTTTTAAGAACGTGAGTTGCAAACCAGTTAGCGTGCCAGGTAAACGGACGCGTTTGGTGCTATGACCCCAGAACCTGTCGCACCGAGTGGAACCGCCACTGTGACCTTGTTACAGGATGCTGACCTCACGCCTACGTGGCGCTTGAACTGCANGTCGCACCGAGTGGAACCGCCACTGTGACCTTGTTACAGGATGCTGACCTCACGCCTACGTGGCGCTTGAACTGCACTGCAGTGTGTTTGAAATTCTAGTTTTCCAACTAAACTATTAAGCGTGCGTCCAATGTCCCGAACTACGAAAAGAACACGCACGTCAGACGAGGGATGTTGAGTACTTTCAAGACGTTGCGCACATTATAAACACAAATTCAGAGTACTCCAAAATAACTAAAAATAATAATTTTAAAGCGTTGTATCTCACAATATAGGCGTCAGATACAAACAAACCTATTCAAGGACTATGCATTGAACTTTCCTACAGACTTTCCACCAATAAAATGATAGGGTGNCAGATACAAACAAACCTATTCAAGGACTATGCATTGAACTTTCCTACAGACTTTCCACCAATAAAATGATAGGGTGGCCACTGAAAGACCTAATAGGTACACGAAGAGTGAAGAGAACACTGCATGCCAGTTAGCGGCGATGGTGCACTTGACGCGCGTGGTAGTGTCGCCCTTATCGCTCCCGCGCTTCACGGCTTCGAACGCGGAAAAAAAAAGCTCTAGACAGGCGGGGGCCTTGACGTCTCGTCGACAGCGAGGTCATCAGAGACACGGAGAAAGTTGCTCAGAGAAGCAGCAACGAGGAAGGAACTTGCAACGCCTGTAGCAAGGAACATTCCCAGCATTCGCCAGGAATGATTTTGGGAAACCATAGAAAACAGAAGTCAGGGTGGTCGGACCGAGATTCGAATGCATGTCCTGCCGAATGCTACTACGGATGTTTATCAGGTAAATCTGTTTCTGCAGAGGTACCAGAAATGTTTGTCCCTGTCATGTAGTTACGTGTAGCACAACAACAAAAAAATTTCTTCAGACAGCTGGGGCCTCGGTGGTGAAGTGGCCAGACTACTCGTCTCCCACCAAGACAAACTAGGTTTGATTCCCGGCGGGTTGGCCCGAGTTTTAGAAGGTGGGAAACGCGGCTGACGTTGCGTTGGCCGGCGGGTTTTCTTTTGTGGCACTCCCATTTCCCCNGAGTTTTAGAAGGTGGGAAACGCGGCTGACGTTGCGTTGGCCGGCGGGTTTTCTTTTGTGGCACTCCCATTTCCCCCGCCCTTGCATTCCACCGCCGCTCCATCTCGACCTCATAGCACCTTCACCTGCATACACGACCTTGCTGTTAAAAGCCTACGAAAACAATTGACTCAACTTTTCAAGCAACTATTTTTAATGTATTGGCGCCTGAGGTACCATAAAATATTAAGTACTTGGATCATAAACTTAGGTGATGAACTTATTAAACCCAACAGTCAATAAAAGTTGTAACCATGATATAACAGCCTCTGTTCTTGTGATGTACTGTGGGTTACTGCGGGGAGTGCGTAAAATCATTCGTCTGTGCAATGGTGTCTGCTTGAAAATAGACCAATCACTTGATCATCTATATGATCCAATATCTAAATAAGTTAGTGTTGATCAAAGTCACATATTGCAAGCACAAAAAAAAAATTTTAACTGACGTACAGTGAGCTAATTTTTTGTTGTAAAATTGCAATGTGTTTGCCATCTATGGCTCTTTTAAAGTGCGGGAATTTAGCCCTGCGTTCAAAACCTTCTGCAATACGTACCCAGTTTTCTTCCGCAGGCTGCGGTATACGCATCTCTTTCACATTACACAAATAACTTAATTAATAATGCCTTCAACGAAGCTAGAGTGCAAATCTGTAAGGCTGCGGCCAATTGACGAACATATTAAAATACCCCATTCATGAGATTCGGAATGCCTAATCTCAAGATATGACTGAACTAATGTACTGACGGAGGGCAACATTATAAGATAGTACTAAATTTGTAGTAATATTTTTAGTAGAGTTAATATCGTTACTTAATGATTTCTTGTAATTTAATTTGTTATAGGTGAACAATTTCAAAAGTCTTTTAAAAGCCTTCGTCATAGCTACTTGAGAGAGCCGAAAATTCGAAAATATGTTAAGTCTGGATCAGGAGTAGTAAAATTGCAATTTCAATTATTTTTTAATTCGTTATCGTTTAACAAAACATTTTGCGGCCTCGAAAGAAACCACAAACTCTGGCGGAAAATCAAAGTTATGTCCTCGGCACTGCCTCGCTCAAAGACCGATTTCACAATANGGGGGGGGTAAGTGTTATGTCTCTCGTGTGCCCCCTCCCTCCTTCTGGATACGCCCCTGATACAGCTTATATTTAAGAACAAATGTTAATATATAAGACCGACATCTCTGGATTTCAATGTTTTAAAACAAAATATATTTTAGTTTGTATTTATTACTTTCATATGAAACTGTTTTTCTTAATTAGTATTGTCTTGTCAATAGGCAATAAAGTTTATTATTAATACCAACATTCTCAACATAGCTGTATACTTACCGAAGAATGATGATAAATTTTTCTTCTCGGTTAACCTACGTCATATGTACAGCAAACCATACTGTATAGCGTAATTTGTACGGAAGTACACTGCAAATATATATTATTTGTTCATTTTTAATACTATAGTTATTTACACCCGCACTTGCTTCAGTTCAATTCAAAGNTGCAAATATATATTATTTGTTCATTTTTAATACTATAGTTATTTACACCCGCACTTGCTTCAGTTCAATTCAAAGGTGAAACACTTCACGCTAACTTTATTATTCTACACGTTGATATTGTCTTAAAATAATAATGTATTTTGGTCTTACATCAGCAGAGTAACGGTGAACGTTTTAAACGCACGTTAGTTCAGTGTTTGTGATAAAACAGACCGTGTGCTACCATGCCACTAGGCCGGCCGGGCAACTGTTCCACAAACTCAAAAAGGCAGCTTCGGTTATTTATTTATTTGCCAGTGAAGATAACCTCGAACGGGGGAGCCAAGTAATTGACCGTGCAACCAGTCAGCGAAGCGCAACTCTCAAAACCACTAAACGTTGCGGATTACTGCTTAACGAGAACAGTGTCACTTATAAACAAGTAACAAGACTAGAAACTAAAAAAAATCAGTGCGCGACACAAATGTGTAAGTATGCTTTGTATTCACAACCAGACAATAAGTTTTGCAAGAACTGCGAGTAAATCTAAATAGCAAACGTTCTTCAAATCCCAAAGGAACCAATGTTTAAAAAATTGAAACATTTTCCCTATCAAACATGTTCTACGTATACTTTCAGTCTGTTTGTCTTATTACAGATCATAAGAAGAACTAAAGTACTGTTTTTTTTTTGTTTCAGCTTGTTTTATTTCAAATTCAAAATATCTGCTCATATCTGCCATCTACCTACTGTTATTGTCCTTGGGTACTGTCGGCTAAAGATGGTGGTTATTATACAATTTTTTTTGGTACCACAACTTGGTGTGATTAACAAATACTTTTTGGGGTAACAAAGCTAACACATAATTTGATATAGTAGTTTTAAAATTACAATGTTTAAACTATACCTTCATACTAGACAGAATTTCCTTACGGAAACTACTGTGTCTGAAAGCAACATTCGCTTGTTTTCGAGATGAAAAATACTGAGGAGAAGGGGCCTCGTCATAAGGCATTTACTTAAACTTATAAAGGTGAGTTAACTTTAATAACCAAATTAACTATCGCTCTAGAAGAACCTGGCCGATTTCGAATGCTAAGGGAGAAATTTAAACTCACTGCCATCATCCCCCCGCCAGTCACATTAAGCCGCAAACGTCGCCAGTAGTTTATTCAGTAAACACGCTATGTTACTCTCGATCACTTGGTTTCGCACATGTCTGCTGGACTATGCTTAACACGGGGTTACCTCCAAGTCAATATAGTCGGTTGGTTCCTGACGTGTCAACTGTCTGTATGGGTAACAGAGTAGAGCTCAAGGACACTGCCCAAGAGGGAAAATTTAAATAGGAAATTCCATGTTAAGGCCGCCCTCTACCTGGAACTTTTTCCCACGTTTAGGCCGAGAAGAGCGGGAGCGATAAGGGCGACACTGCCACGCGCATCAAGTACGCCATCGCCGCTAAGCGCAAGGCTCTGAACTGGCGTGCAGTGTTCTCGTCGTGCTGCGTGTACCTATGGGACTTTCAGCGGTGACCACATTATTTTATTAGTGGGAAGTCTTTAAGAAGGTTCAATGCAGGCCCCTATAGTAGTTTTGTATGTATATGATGCGTGCAGTTTTAGCTACAGCGTCTTGGAAAGGCCGTTTCTAGCGGTTTTGGAGTACTCTGAATTGATGTTTCTAATGTACGTGATATTTTGAAAGTACTTAACAGCTCTCGTCTGACGTGTATGTTCTTTTCGTAGATCAGCACGTTGGACGCATGCTTAATAGTTTCGTCGAAAAACGTGTATTTGGAACACTCTGCAACGCAGTTCAAGCGCCAGGTAGACGGGTGCCTTAAGGAAATTTCGCCTACAGCGGAGATGTTTCCATGACATGTATATAGCCTGTTTGCAAGGAATTCTTAAAATTTGTGTTTTACAAAAAAGTACATAATGCCTATCTATATTGAAAATATGGGCTCGTAGGGATATTCTAAGAAATTCTTGAAGAATGAATTTTTTTTTAAACACATATCGTTAAAAGTAACGAATTGTGGTGAAATTTCGTTAACATGGAATTATCTATTTAAATTTCGCAGTTGCCAGCCGATAGAGAACTAAGTTGCCACGGTTAAAGTTACTTCATGCTCAGACAGTCGTGAGTAGTGTGTAAAATATAGTCTACCAAGTTATAAATGCACTAATACTGCAAATAAACACATTCATAACTACGTATCACCAAGAGTAGTATAACTTTGTACGTTCCGGGGCAGGATACTATATAGAAGAGCGCGGAGCAAGTTTAGGTGTTCTTGCTCTCGCATTTCAGTTGAGCGGCCATGTTGGATATTCTGACCTTGACCTTCCTACGACCTTGAACTCCAAAAAATTTGAGGGAAAACATCGGAAAGATTAAAAATGAGGTAAAAGCATTTAAATAAAAATTTTGTAAAAATTTCGATAAGCTCTTCAAAGTAGGTCGATCCTTCGGCCGGGTTTGTTTTAGAAGCATAGGAAATGCAAAATCGACAATCTTTAATAATCGACTGTAACGAACATAAAATAAATTAGGGAATTTTTAATGTGGTTCTCGAGTACATGGTTTCGTTATTAATAAAGAAAGTTATTTTAATTTCAATGATAATATATAACCCAGTTAGCATAATTAGCAAGATTTTAATAGAATGTGTTCTACAGAGGCACACTATTGAATAAAACAATATTAAAAGTCCAACGATGGGCTACCTAATTTTTTAAATAAAATATACAGATTTAGTAAATTTAATAAACATAGTAAAACATGTAAATACACTGCCAAATGAAAGAGAGAACTGTTTAAATAGGACGAATATTAAACATTTACAATTTTTCATACCCTAAAAGTCAACCGAATTTTAAGATTATCAAAAGTTTTCTTGAATTGTTGGGTTTCAAAGTAATCGGGAGGTGGTCAGAATATCCAACATGGCTACCACTACATTCAACATAACCGACGCCCAAATTGAAAGTGCACGTATCCTGTCCTCGAACCCAAATTATAATAAATGGGTTGGCTAAGTGCCTTGTAAAGTTGCCACACAATCATTATATTGCAGACTGATTTCTAATCAAAAAAGGAGACTACCCATTAATTTTTTCGCAAGCAGCATAAATTACTAGCGTGTAACAATTTAAAAATAATAAAATTATTATTTCTGCACTGCGAGTCAAAAGCATATTAGCATATTATCACAAAAATTATAGGTAATGAAAGTGTTAAAATAAATTATTGTTACGAAACAATGCAAGCAATTTTTCTGACATTCCAGAAAAAAACTTGAAGAAAGAGTATTTATTTCAAAATTATAAGTCCTTTTTTATTTGCTAGTTGTGTAACTACCGAAAGCTAATGAAAGTGGCACAGGCGTTACTAAAAGCTGAAAACCCTGCCGGAAAAAAAAATTGTGAATGGCATAATAATATTAGGGCTTCCCTTACTTGCTGGATAAGCCACGCTCAACCCTGCACCATAGAGTACAATGAAAACTCCTCTACGTGCTGGAGAATAGTCACATACCCAGAACCATTCTTAGAGCATGGTAACAGTGAAATAAACACTTTTCTGCAATTCCACAGAGCGCAGTATCTGAGCGAGTCAGACACGAGTATGCGATGAGGAAACCCTTTTGATGCCAGTCCACATAAATCTTACTTACAACTCTATGGACGTGGAACTTTTCCTCGAAAAGAAAAGGTGGAGAAGTTTCATCAATCGCAGATAAGAATTAGACTGGTATCACTAACGTCCATAAACATAAAGAAAATTACGAATCCTATCTCCTGTTCCACTTTGCCACGGCGAGGAAGCCCCAACAAAATTTTTAAATTTTTTCTGGCCTGTTTGTTTTATGTGCAGGACTTGCCTTTGTCCTCACACTCAACCCAGGCTATTGTCTTCCCATCCTACTTCCCGGCGTTGCCTGGTTGTCTGTCAAATGCTACCTTTCCCACTTCGTCGTGCCTTTCCATAGACCTCAGAGTTNGTGCAGGACTTGCCTTTGTCCTCACACTCAACCCAGGCTATTGTCTTCCCATCCTACTTCCCGGCGTTGCCTGGTTGTCTGTCAAATGCTACCTTTCCCACTTCGTCGTGCCTTTCCATAGACCTCAGAGTTGAGTAGTAGTCCTTAGTCTAAACTAACATGACCAATTGTATCACTCTCTTTGCGTTATCAACATCTGTCACGTCTGGTACCTTATCAAATCTATACCCATACTTATTCAATGCCATTCAGCTTCATATTATCTTCATGTGCTCCAAGACTATTCATACGTACACGGCTCCTCGTGTTCCCGCCTGATATCACAAACTTTCCCTAGTCGACCTTCACATATTTCCCCCCTCTGTTCACGTACGTGTTACTGTGGAGCTTAGCAAACCCACCCGGTTTTAATCTTATCCCATTTACTGTGTGCTAGGCGGCTCTTACGCCATTGTACTTACCCTATCCGCAGCTTGTTACTGTGCATGATGGTTCACACTTACTGTATCAACTAATTCCCCCACCCCTCTTATCTTATCCTTTTCACCTGACTAAACTTCGTGTTCCCAGTTAAACTTGAACGTACAGTAAATTTATCTCTTATTCTGGTAAAATTAAGTCTCGTTTAATCTAGCAAAACNTCTTACGCCATTGTACTTACCCTATCCGCAGCTTGTTACTGTGCATGATGGTTCACACTTACTGTATCAACTAATCCCCCCACCCCTCTTATCTTATCTTTTTCACCTGACTAAACTTCGTGTTCCCAGTTAAACTTGAACGTACAGTAAATTTATCTCTTATTCCGGTAAAATTAAGTCTCGTTTAATCTAGCAAAACGACTATTATCTCAGTCTGCTAATTTCTTTTACGCGCTTTCACTTCGCCAGCAAAAATCTGCAAAATTTAAATTGATCTTTTCTTTATAGTATATTCTAGTTTAGGGGCAGTTCGTGTAAAAAAAACCTGGAAAATTGAGTGGCTTTCGCGATACCAGAAACTAGTCTCAGAACAAAGCAAAGCCATTATAAAAGGCACCACTTCACCTAGAACCCACACAAAAGTGTTTATGTTAATATTTTATTTTTGGAATCCCGATCTGGAGGAGGTTTATGCTTTAAAAACCATTTGAACATGTACTAAGATTTTCCGAGTGGTCAGTTTCGTATATGGACATACGTATAGCGAGAAATGGTATGCTCCACTGCGGAGACTGGCCAATCTGAGAATTGGGTTGTGCTGTTTTGCGTGGAGAGGTGCCAAATTATTCAGGTGGTCAATTACATAATTTTCATTTGGAATGCGGGTAAATGTATATTTCAATTATCCTATATTATTAAAACACAATTAAAAATTAAATTTTTATTTTAACACAATTAAAAATTAGATTTTTATTTGGCGCTGCACATTTGTACGATTATTTGTTATTACAGTCACGATAAATACACCGGAAATAACACTGCGTGGTGAATGTGAACCAAGTCTTTAGTCTTAAATTCATATAGGCCTATAAAATAAATATTTGATTGCATAGAAGATACTTATATTCTCCACATTTCTTCCGGCAATTTTTCACGTCCGCCTTCACTCGCTCTCTGCCACACGAACAAGGTTCCCGTGAGTGTCTCACATACGAAGGCGCAACTGTTCGAGCACAACAGAACTGCAGTTAACGCGGTGCAGCTGCAGGCACTTCGTATACGAATGGAAACTCCGGCGCATAACCCCTGGAGCGCCAAATGTTGTTTCCTCGTAATCAGCGCTTGTAATATCAACAAGCGGGAGAAGAAAATCAGAGTCCACGTTTCTTGACGACGCGTCGATCCAAATACACAGCATTTCTAGTACACCAACACTTCATTAATGTTTTCAGAACGAAAACAAACTCAAGTTGTCATTCATGTAGGTTGGGTTACCAATAAACTCAAGGAGGCAACGCAATTTCATTACCGCCGCAAATTATTCATAATAGAGAACCATATATTACTTTTTGTTTATGTTGAAAAAATGGCTGAATCACGTTATTAGCTTAGTACTTCAAGCAAACAATTTTCAAAAGTTTAATTAAAAACACAAAAGTAATTTCCTATTATCAGTTAACTTAACTTTTGATATATAAGTGTTTGTAAAATAAAACTTGCATGCTTACAAATGTTTTACACAACAAAACATTTTAATAGACACTGCAGTATAAAAAATTCATGTACATAAATTTTTTTTTTTCAAAATTAAAAACATGATTTAAATCGTTTAAAGAACATACAGACGTTTTCATACGATTAACCAAGTGAATACCAACACAACTACAAGTTTTGTTGCGCAAAAACTAATAATATCAAAATAAATAGCAGAGCACTAAACTACCTTTTAGTTGCTCAAAAAGCCAGACTTTTTTATTACTATAAAATATCCAGCCAACGCAAAAAAAAATTTAAAAAGAAATACATCTGCTTTTATCGTACGTCTGGTAATCCTACATAATGCAAAACTTCCACTTTCGTTAAATGTTGGGACATGCACCTACTTGCCTTCATTCCCTGCAAACTTCACTGGCAGTACTCCAGCCAGGCAATATTCGTTCTAAGTGATATGCAATCAAGGCCAGTTTTTTTTTATTTCAAGATTTGATTTAAGAAGTGACTTAATAATCGAGAATCCGTTAAAAATTTACAAAACATTATTTTTATTTTGATGTAACTACTCGTGAATCCGAATTTATCTGCTGAGTAGCCTACTATGTATGTAGACATCGGATACATTCAGGTCGTTTATAACCCTCTTCTATAGCTAGTATTTTCGGCGTTGTCACGACGTTTTATGGTAGTTAATAAACAATGTACGCCACAAAACTGCAGGCTTCGCTACTGATTAACAACTAGTTCTACCAATACAATTTGCTGTTGTATTACAGGGAACACCGCCTTTCACAGTTACAAACGCGCGATAATTGTACGCTTACGTTATCTGCGGAAAACCGACACTTCTGAGTACCCAGTAAGACACAAGACCTACTTCCGACCAAACCTAAGTCGGCTGACATGACGTCGGTGAAAGTCTGATTGCGCGAACAGGCGTCACAATGAACCTATCTGCGTGCTGTGGCGCCACGCTGTGGGGAGTTGCACGGTGCTATTACATACTGCATGACCATGGCAAGACACTGAAGAAAACTGCAATCATTACGAACTGCTACGTCAGTAGCTGGAAAATGGGGATTCGCCGTCAACTGGCGTCCTTGTGCGGTGCTGCGGCGACCATATTGGATGACGTCACGCTGAAACCTAATGCTCTGTCATACCTAGTCAGCAGCGTCCATCTTGTTTTCCCTCAGAATTTCCTTTTTTTCCCTATTTCCAACCTCTTGCTTTATTATTCCACTAACTATTTTCATGCTCTGGCATTAAGAATTTTTTATTTCATGCTGTCATTCTGCGTGGATATTTTTCATGCTCTCTCATTCCTTCGTGTCTCTATCTCACACGCCTATTCTCTCTCGCCTGCCCTATCTCTTAGTTTTCTTATATTCCTTCTGGTCTCCTATTTCTCTTACCTTCTATCACTCCTTCTTGTCTCTCACCCCTTTTCTCTCACGCATTTTACGTCCTACATATTTAATTCCCGCACCTACCGGCAGTAGTCTGCTGTACGCGGCCATATTTAATTCTCGTACCCGCCACCAGAGTGTGCTGATCCCAAGTTATACCGTTCGCAGCTAGGAGCGCTGGTATAAATGCGGAGTGATAGGATACGAAATAAAGTAAATACTTGCATCGGCCTACGCATTCCCCAGATAATAAACTTGTCTTCACGAAAAAGAGGATGTTTCATGTCGAACACACATATATATATATATATATATATATATATATATAAACTGCAAGCACCGCGCGCACGCACACACTTTTATATGTGTAAAAGTTATATATATAAAAAATTAATAGTACTTGTACTATACCTATTCCGGTCCGCGTGAGCGCTGGAAACTAATTAAAACTACATTTGCATTTAACATTCATACACACATACGCACACAATTGCGCTGCGACGCACATGCGCAACAATCGCGCGCGCACTTCTGTATCTCCAACTTGTCCGTACATTCAGGGCGGCACAGAGCAAAGTCGGCCCACGCACGCTAACATAGAGTTGCACCGCGCAAACGTCATGTATGTATTAAGCCCACTTATAAGCAAAGTTGGCTGTAACTTCCGAACCGTTTTAAGATACAGCCACCAAATTCATAACATAGACATCATCCCCAGCGTCGAACAGGGCCACGGGGTCAAGCACACCCTAAACCCATTTATAAGCATAGTTACCCGCCACTTCTCACCCACTGAGGCTATAGTCACCAAATTCATATCATAGAAATCACCTACGATGGCGAACAGGGTGGTAATGTCAAGCACACCCTAAGCCCTCTTATAAGTATAGTTGCCCGTCATTACCCATCCACCAAAGCTAAGACCATCAAATTCATATCACAGACATCACTTCCGATTTCAATCAAGGAGATATGGACAATTAGCCTTAAGCCCTGTTATAAGAATAGTTGGGAAGCATTTCCATACCTTTCAAGTTCGGGAAAATGTACAGAAAAATAAAGGTAGGTATACATACAAGTGCGTCGCAAAGTTACCGCTACATGTAGGAGTGTAGGGTCTGAAATAGCACACATACGCATCGGCCTGCACGCACTTGACAATCGCCCGCCGCCGCCCTTGTCGTTTACTAACACAGGTGTGTACCAACTCGGATCCCCTTCAGCGACAACTAGCCTCTCTTCGCCCATCAACATTAGGATGTATATATAAATGTAAAAATATATACATAAATAAACGTTAGCACGTGTAACATGTAACAAACAACTATAAGTAGATGCAAAAAGTTCCTTCTGGAACAGTGTTCATGATTCATGAGCCACC